>JACXGI010008591.1:0-32747 GCA_016801175.1 Esox masquinongy | reverse complement strand
ATAACTGCCAGTTATTTATTACACTTCCCTGAGTAACGCTGCCAGTTTGATGTTGTGATATCTGTTAAATGAATGGAAACAACAACTCATTCTGAGTAAAGAGTTTAATCAGTCTCCATTTACAAACCATTCAGATTGATAACAAAAAGCAAGAAATTAACAAAATGTTTACATACAGTATCTCACAAAAGTGAGTACACCCCACACATTTTTGCAAATATTAGATTATAACTTTTCATGTGACAACACTGAAGAAATGACACTTTGCTGCAATGTAAAGTAGTGAGTGTACAGCTTGCATAAGTCTAAATTTGCTGTCCCCTCAAAATAACTCAACACGCAGCCATTAATGTCTAAACCGCTGCCAACAGAAGTGTGTACACCCCTAAGTGAAAATGTCCAAATTGGCCCCAATTAGCCATTTTCCCTCCCCGGTGTCATGTGACTCGTTAGTGTTACAAGGTCTCAGGTGTGAATGGGGAGCAGCTGTGTTAAATTTGGTGTTATTGCTCTCACACTCCCTCATACTGGTCACTGGAAGTTCAACATGGCACCTCATGGCAAAGAACTCTCTGGGGATCTGATAAAAATAATTGTTGCTCCATATAAAGATGGCCTAGGCTATAAGAAGATTGCCAAGAGCCTGAAACTGAGCTGCAGCACGGTGGCCAAGACCATACAGCGGTTTAACAGGACAGGTTCCACTCAGAACAGGCCTTGCCATGGTCGACCAAAGAAGTTGAGTGCACGTGCTCAGTGTCATATCCAGAGGTTGTCTTTGGGAAATAGATGTATGAGTGCTGCCAGCATTGCTGCAGAGGTTGAAGGGGTGGGGGGTCGGCCTGTCAGTGCTCAGACCATACGCCACACACTGCATCAAATTGGTCTGCATGGCTGTCGTCCCAGAAGGAAGCCGCTTCTAAAGATGATGCACAAGAAAGCCCGCAAACAGTTTGCTGAAGACAAGCAGACTAAGAACATCTGTGGGGCATCCTCAAACGGAAGGTGGAGGACCGCAAGGTCTCTAACATCCACCAGCTCCGTGATGTTATCATGGAGGAGTGGAAGAGGACTCCAGTGGCAACCTGTGAAGCTCTGGTGAACTCCATGCCCAAGAGGGTTAAGGGAGCCCTGGAAAATAATGGTGGCCACACAAAATATTTACACTTTGTGCCCAATTTGGAAATTTTCACTTAGGGGTGTACTCACTTTTGTTGCCAGAGGTTTAGACATTAATGGCGGTGTGTTGTGTTATTTTGAGGGGACAGCAAATTTACACTTATGCAAGCTGTACACTCACTACTTTACATTGTAGCAAAGTGTCATTTCTTCAGTGTTGTCACATGAAAAGTTATAACCAAATATTTGCAAAAATGTGAGGGGTGTACTCACTTTTGTGAGATACTGTATGTCAGCTGATTAAATTAGTTAATTTACACAAGGTCAAATAGGTACGAAGGTCATAAACATTTCACGTCAATGCAATTCAAAACACTGAACATTTGTTTATGATCAATGACCATGAGTTGCGTTGCAGTTGTTTGTTTTGTGTCACCAACAATAGAAAGTAAACAGAACAGTGTAAAATCACTAGTGTAAGAACATATTTATTTAACCTGCTAAAAGACCCCTGGAAGATCTCCTGCCTTGGCAGGAATGAATGAGGATCCAAATAAACAATGAACAGAAAGTAATAATCTTCTACATACAACACAAGAAAAATAAAATACAGAAAAGAACTACAGAAATTAACAAAATGTTCCTCTATTAAAGCTGTAACTCAGTGAACAATATCACATTATTGATCTATCTGATAATGAAATAGTAGCTTGACTACCGGGGGAAACTTTGCCACACATTCTTCCAACCCTTCTAGATCTTTGAGAAATGTTCTGTGTATCCAGGTGTGACTCCACATCAAACATTATTTTTGCAGTTTGTACATGAAAGGCTGGTTTTGCAGATACGGATTAAGCCTAGTCTAGGACTAAAAAAACAACTCAATGGAGTTTTCTATTGAACTTGATTTTTTTTAGTCCTAGACTAAGCTTAATCCGTGTCTGCAAAACCTAAATGAATTTCAAAGTGATTCCACTGTAAAACATCAGGATAAAAAAATATCTTTGAAAAAAAGTCTTTGACAAAATAAAAAACAAAATGTAAAAAAAAAAATAGTTTGAAAGACCTGGCACGCAGAGAATGGTCTCACCTTTGCTATGATTATCAAATGATAAAAGGCAGATTCTAATATAACACAGTGATTTTTAGCTTATGTATATCTTGTGTCTAACTACTGCAAACATGCTGTCATTTTCTCTCTTTGGTACCAATAACAAAGACTTCAGTTTTATCCTTGTTTATTTGAAAGACATTTTTTACCATCCATTTATTTATGCTGATTTTGCAATTAATAATGGTTACAGTAAAGATAAAATGATCAGTGGATAAAGCGTTAAACAGTGTTGCTTGAAAGTATGTAAACCACTTGTACATTTCCATATGCTGGATTAGAGGAAATCATGTATCTAGTAGAAAAACAAGAATAAAAATTAGTGCAGGTGCAAAAATAAGTGAACCCAAAGTTGCATTGTTCAATCAAAAAGTAAGTAGAATCAAATTAGTAATAATTGGGTAACAAATTAACCAATCAAAAGAGGGATATGTAGAACACTTGCTTAACTACTTTGTCAAGTTTTTCAAATGTTCAACATTAATCTTGAGTGTCAAATATTCAATATTATTGTCCAGTATGTATGCTCTGGTGAGCTTTAAGGTTACCTAATCGAGAGAAACTCTTCCCACAATCAAAACAGGAGTAAGGCTTCTCTCCAGTATGTATGTGCTGGTGAACTTTGAGGCTACCTAAATGAGAAAAACTCTTCCCACAATCAGAACAGGAGTAAGGCTTCTCACCTGTGTGTACTCTCTGATGACTAGTAAGTTCAGATGATCCAGTGAAACACTTCCCACAAACAAAACAGGAGTAAGGCTTCTCACCAGTATGTATGCGCTGGTGAACTTTAAAGTGATGTAATCGAGAGAAACACTTTCCACAGTCAAAACAGCAGTAAGGCTTCTCACCTGTGTGCACTCTCTGATGACTAGTAAGTTCAGATGATGTAATGAAACACTTCCCACAGTCAAAACAGGAGTAAGGCTTCTCGCCTGTGTGAACTCTCTGATGACTAGTAAGTTCAGATGATCTAATGAAACACTTCCCACAGTCAAAGCAGGAGTAAGGCTTCTCACCAGTATGTATGCGCTGATGATCTTTAAAGTGATCTAATCGAGAGAAACACTTCCCACAGTCAAAACAGCAGTAAGGCTTCTCACCTGTGTGCACTCTCTGATGTATAGTAAGTTCAGATGATCCAGTGAAACACTTCCCACAATCAAAACAGGAGTAAGGCTTCTCACCTGTGTGCACTCTCTTATGTCTAGTAAGTTCAGATGATCTAATGAAACACTTCCCACAGTCAGAACAGGAGTAAGGCCTCTCACCAGTATGTATGCGCTGGTGATCTTTAAAGTGATCTAATCGAGAGAAACACTTTCCACAGTCAGAACAGGAGCAAGATCTCTCTCCAGTATGTATGTTAATGTGTCTTTTTAACAGTGATAGAGATGAGAAATGTTTTTCACAATGGGGACAGTGGTGAGACTTCTTAACATTGTAGTCTTCCTGTTGATTCTCTCCAAGTGTCTCCACTTCAGGAATCCCATCTGTGTGACAGAAATCAGAAGGGATTTATAGACACATTTTGGGACAATATTATCAAGGATTCAAGCAACTACCTCTATTCTTCAGTGACGTGATATAGACCTTAACACTGCAGTTAGGGCACTTGAACCATTACGTGATTTTGTGGCAGAGGCCCTTTGGACAGCTTTGAGACAAAGCCTTTTTAAGTAACCCTGGGATTAGCCATGCATGTAGACATGGCAATCATCTGCTGAGGAAAATGGAGAGCAGGATGTTATATTTAATGTAAGACTAACATTTCAAATAGATATGCTTAATGTTGCCTTTGACACACTGTCTCAGAGCCTCAGACACCGCCTGGTGGCCAAGAGTTACCTGAACAATTTGTTGGTTTAGAAAAAAGGCCCCACGGGCCAAGACAATTCCATCCAGACCGCAGTAATAAAATAGTTTTGAGGAGTAGTAAAACATAACTCACCAGCCCATTCTTATAAATCTAACCCTGAATTAAAATTTAGACATTAAGGGCCGGTTTCACAGACACAGATTAAACCCAGTCTAGGACTAAAACATCAAGCTCAATGGAGTTTTCTGTTGAATTAGATTTTTTAGTCCTGGACTAGGCTTAATGTGTGTCTGCGAAACCAGCCCTGTAAGGGACTTACTGTATAAATGTTTTAATTATGGCCTTTTTGGCCTGTATATCATTTACGATTAACAAATTATAAAACAAATATGTCCCTTCATTAAATTTCAAAATCCTGATGTGGCCCATGAGCCAAAACGTTTGCCCTCCTCTGATTTAAACAATCAACTAATTCAGTTCAGGTAATTAAGCCTAAAGATGAAAAAAGGCCCAGCAGGCATGCTGAAAATAAATTACGGATTATAGTCTGCCATCTTTTTTTGGAAATGTTGTTGTTGCTCTGCAGATATTTCTGATTCTCCCTGTGAGTAACTGGAAGTCAGAACTGTCATTCTCACTTCTGTCCAGGATAAAAAATTAGGTGTTTTGCTAATGAGCTGTTTGCTTTGAGTGTGTAAATCCTATGTTGTAAATCCTGTGTCTGAGATACAGATTAATCATGATGTCTTCAATACAGTGCATGTAATGTAAATCCTGTTGAGATGCAGGTGAAGGCAATAATTAAGTGCTTGGCTTCATTTGCATTTGGGGGGGGGGGCCTTTGAAGGCACTAAATCTGTCTATGACTGAATAAGATGTTCAAACTTTTGTTTCAACAAACACCACTTAAACATACCCTTTACTTTCCTATCACTTTCAGGCAATAACTTAATCCTAATATACTTCACCTCTTCTGTTCCCATTTTAAGACACTTTCTAGTATTTCTAATTCAGTGTCTCTCCTTACAATTTTAATACCATTGCTTCTATCAGAACCGTAACCATTTATTCATAAAGTTTCAAGATCACCTCCTCTCAAAAATGTGACAATTAAAAAGAATGCAAGTGTACTTAGTCAGATGACAGATTTTTTCTCTAGATGACCATTGTTCAGTAATCTTTCCATAATTACCCAGCCGTTTTTTAGGGGAATCTGCAACAAACGTTGATTTTGTACTTTTGGATTAAGTGTGTGTTTGTTGTTAGTCCAAGAGCTAAAATTTTATTATTACTGCTTTGTTTTTTATAATTTTATCTTCTATAGCCATGTGGGAAATCCAAAGACAGATTAGAATAGTTCCAATAGAGAGTACTGCTCTTGGTAGGAATTTTAGGCAAGGGCTGATGGGATTGCCCCTGCACAATGGGTTGGGAAACCTGTACTAACTCATGTTGTTGTCCATTGTGGTTCCAATGTTTGGTAAATATTATTATTTATCATTGTTCCCAGGTTATTCCTCAGTAAGATAGTTGCTTTGTTTTGTGTTGAACTGTACCTTAAAATATGTTAGTCATATTTCTGTGCTGTTTACTGATGAAACTTGAGGGCACGTTCACTTATCTGACTACCTCAGTAAGCTTTTGAGATGGCAATTTACAATACCCAATATACAATACCCATGGGTCTTGCCAGCCACTTGTTAACTAGGGGCATTGATAAGGCTCAAACCTAGACTGTGGACTGGAGAACATCTAAAATATTCTGTATTTTTTCCAGGGCTGTCAAAGTTAACGAGTTAACACATGCGATTAATTCAAAATGCTTAACGCCATAAAGTTTTGTCTCGCCGTTAATGAGCGGGAGCTGTCACTTATTTGCAACAGTATATGGGTAACTATTTGGCACTTGACTTGTGCTGAAGTGGTCAAGAGTTCGCTTTCTTCAATATAACAATGTAGAGTAGTGAGAGGAAATGGGCATGAGAAACTTAACACAACGCATATGTGCTGACTAACTCTGAACAAAGGACAATTCATAGGACGTGATGCCTGTTCCTGATGGGCCCCACACATCCTGTCCACACATCCTGTCCATACCTCCTGCTAGGAGTTGCCCATGTGACTGTCATAGACTCTATGGATAGGCCCATTGACCATAGGTTGGAACATACCATACAAGGGTCTTTTGTAGGATAACCCTTTCTTATTGGAGGATATTGGACTGTGTATGACCACTGACCACCTCCCATGTGTCCAGGTAATAAAAGACTGTTGTAATTATTGGAGAAAATGAAAGAGCTATGGAAGTTTAACATCGTAGCCTCATGCTGAATAAAGATGGCTCTCCCCTGACTTCCGGTTGCATAAAATTTTTTCATCGATCAAAACTGGACAGAATCTAACAGCAGCCTACGCATTCATGTCTGTGAATCCCGTTAACTCGCCACTTGTTTGTGAATCCCGTTAACTCGCCACTTGTCTGTGAATCCCGTTAACTCGCCACTTGTCTGTGAATCCCGTTAACTCGCCACTTGTCTGTGAATCCCGTTAACTCGCCACTTATCTGTGAATCCTGCCGTATATTAGAGTGCCGTCTGCGGTGTTCCAAGTTGAAAATATCTACAAGAACAGCCGTGGCTCTCTGACCCTTTTCTGAAACTGATCCCTAGACGATGCGAGCCCCAGCAACTACAGTAAAAAATGTAAATAAACTGCAGTACAGGGCTATACTGTATATTTGATATATCTCAAACATATTTTTAGGTTATTTGTTTTTATTAACGTATTTAATTGACTTACACTACTATTGTATAGTAATAATCCAAAATCACAATGAAATAACCTTGACAATAATCAGTCAGCAAATTCTGCTTGGCTCCTCCTGTCCATCTCTGTAAGATACAGTAAGTTGGAATGATCAGTTAATTGGCCTGAATGAACTAGTGTGGTTTTACACTGTTTGCAAGTTAAAGAAAGGAATATCATATTATTCATTAAAATGTTCTGTTCAACTGTCTGAATTAAATTCACTAGCTGATGTAGGCTACAGCAATGGAGTTATTCAACAAGCCACAAGCTATTGTTATGCCACGCAAACCTACTGCTGTAGCTAGCAAGCGACATTTCAACATAATTTGATAATTTGACAAACCCGGACATTGAGAGGTAAATTGTACATACAATTATCACTTTTATTATAAAAAGTTAGGTTAGGTGGACAGTAAACTTACCTCATTAGCACGGGTTAAATTAACTAAGCAGATGATTCAATTGTAAAGAAGTTTGTGCATGCATTCTCTGCCTCGCATTCACAGACGCATGCACTTCACACTGAGCTTTCTCCACTACTACGGACAATGATTGGGACGCTCTGGGACATGATCGGCTCTTATATTGACAGTGACAGCAAACACGGTTCAGACTGCATGTAAAACTAAGCAAATGATGGGCAGTCAAACCACGTTCAATTTTTTATTGTGTGTTGTTTTTCCCTACAAATTAGATTAATTTTGGTCAGTTCTGCCCCCTGCTTATGGCATAATTTAATAAAGACACGTATTTAGCTGTGGCCAAACGCCTATCAAATAAGCTACTTGTTTGCAGGCCCTGACTTGATCCCCATTATAACCACATTTTAGTCAAGTACAATCACTTCAGTTCAAAAGCATAGATTCAGTGTTGGAAAACAGGCCTGCAGCTTTCCAGAGAGAGGGGCTGATGGGTGTTTTAAACAGAATCCTAACGATTGTTATTGTACTTGGTGCCTTGATCAAGAGAGCAATGGTAGAAAATGGTAGAACTATTAGATCATAGACAAGCAATTATTTATTTAGATTTAAATGGGATACTAATAGATTCAACCACTCATTTTGATCATTTGAGGGGAGACATTTAAGGGCCATGACATACCCTGTTCTAATACACCAACTTGGAAAAATTCAGCTCCTGTATTAATTTAATTTAAAATCCAGAATTGTTCCTAGTTTACAATAAAACAAAGTCTTTAACATAATGCACTGCTTTTTAAATAGAAAACTGTTTATTTAGGACAAAATCTGAACACATTGTAAAATTGTGATTAACTACAGACATTTATGCGATTAATTATAATCGTTTGACAGCACTCATTTTTTGTTTGAGAACAAAAAAAGTATAACAATATGGAGAACACTGACAGATAGCATGAAACATCTACCCTTTCATTGGTAAGAAAAAACAAATTACAACATTGACAACAATAAAACAGTTTTACCTTGATTAAGTAAATCCCCCTCTCCATTTTTAATGATAACCCCATTCTTCTCCTCCTCTTCATCTTCAATGGTAACATTCAGTCCCAACGATTTACTCTCATTTTCCAGCTGCACAGATGTCATCTCTGAATCCATCAATGCCCCCTGAGCTTCAATGTAACAATCAGAATCCAGTGCCTCTTGTTTGGGCTCAGTGTGGATGGAGAGCAGCAGGCTGGGTCTGTCCTCCCTCTGCACAAAAAAAGACCAAATCAGAGCCATACATGACTGATGTTTTATGGGAATAAAATATAATCACAATGGAGAAAAATGACAAAAACAATCACGGTCATAACAGACCTGTGTCCTACATGAGGCACGCTTTCCTTAACATGACCCCAGAAGAGGGAAAATACTATTCACTCATATCATGGTTTATCATTTCCTTGGCAAGAGACAACAAAAATACATTACTGAATAGTACAGTAGAAGATAATGGTATACGGTGCCCCGCATCAAGAGTGATTTATTGCTTTGACCTTTGGCAGCTGCATATGTGCGAGTTTATGAAAAAGATTTTTTGATTTATGACAGTATGGTCGCAGTTGTTTTTCCTGGGGTACATGTGCGGTTAGGTAGGGAGGGGTAGAGCAGGTGATTCTGTGGTATGAGAGGGGGGTTCAAAAAGGGTTATGAGTAAAAAATTGTATGACTGGTCCAGGGTGGTAATATTTGGACAGTTGTTTTTCAGGGGCTTCTTTCTCTGGGAGGAGAGGGTGTTGGGTTTCTTACGGTGCAAGGGGGGGTTGAGCACGTGTTACCGGTGGTTCATTCTTTGAGAGTTAAAAATAAATAAGAGCTAGACTTCTGTTTTGCAGTTGAATTCGTTTTTTACTCTTTATAAGAATCAAGATGGTGTCTGTGCTTTGTGATACACCTGTGACAACTCAGATTTACAAAATAGGCCGCAGAACGGAGGAGCGGGAAAAAAAAAAGATGAGTTCCAGAAATATACGATGCGACAAAGAAGCGTTTTCTTAATGTGTATAGAACTCAAATACCTCAGTTTAAGCAGCTGACGGATCAGCATGACATGGCGGATGGAAAAATGGTCGGCTTTGCGGTTGATTACCCAGCTTTTAAAGTGAATTTGTACATTTTAGCCATGGGTGCTGAAATGTGATCAGGGTTAGTTCCTGAGCTTGCAAATGAATAATACTCTGGGGACAGTGTCTTCCAGGAGTGTAGCATCCAGGGATATCTTTAAACAGATGCTACATCAACAGTGTTCCCTGGGAGGAGAGGGTGAGCAACTGAAATGTTGGGTTTCTTGAGATGTTAGCTTAGAGAGAGAAGCAGAGCGAGGGGGCTGTTTTTCACTGAGTCACAAATAAATAAGAGGCAGGCTTCCTCCTGGTTTGGAGTTTTTTTTTTTTCCTCTGTATCAGAATCAATAATGGCGTTGGTGCTTCATGATATTATCCTGCATCTAAACTGAAGCTGTACAGTTTAGTTCATAGGGTCAAGCTTCCCCTCACATTAGGAAGAGACCTACGGGCGGATTTTAGGTTTTATGTCTTTATAACTTCTCACCGATGCCTAAGGGAAATATGTACTGAAACGGTCTTATTATACATATATTTTAAAAAGGGGTGTGTGAGTGTGTGATGTGATTTTTTAAATGTTTTTCTCACGGGAGGGAGAGGGGTCTGGATATCTTAGGAAAAGGGGGTCTAGGGGGGTCTGGGATCTCAGGATAGGGAGGGGTGATGGGTTGGTCAAGGGGGGGGTCTGTTTTTTGGAACTCAGGGAAGGGAGGGGCTGGTCACAGGGTCTGTGTTGAGCATTGATGGCGTGAGTCATAAATAGGTAGTTTTCCTCTTGGTCAAAGCTGAGTTGAACTTCCTCTTAGGTTTTAAAATCTTTGTTTTCAAGAAAGTGATCGCCTAAGAAATAATAATGGTTTGGGTACTGAGCGATACATGCATGCCCATGATGGAAGTAGCCTAAGATTGCCCAATGATATTAAAATGGTCTTATTATGTATATGTTTAAAAAGGTAAGTGTGTCTGTGTGTTAACTAGGAAGTCTAGAGATGGACGCTTTCCTCAGGGTGGGTGGACCTAGCCGTCTGGCCTGTTAATTACACTGAACAAAATTATAAACGCAACACTTTTGTTTTTGCCCCCATTTATCAAGAGCTGAACTCAAAGATCTAAGACTTTTTCTATGTACACAAAAGGCCTATTTCTCTCAAATATTGTTCACAAATCTGTCTAAATCTGTGTTAGTGAGCACTTCTTTGGCGAGAAAATCCATCCACCTTACAGGTGTGGCATATCAAGATGCTGATTAGACAGCATGATTATTGCACAGGTGTGCCTTAGGCTAGCCACAATAAAAGGCCACTCTAAAATGTGCAGTTCCATCACACAGCACAATGCCACAGATGTCGCAAGTTCTGAGGGAGCGTACAATTGGCATGCTGACTGCAGGAATGTCCACCAGAGCTGTTGCCCATGAATTGAATGTTCATTTCTCTACCATAAGCCGACTCCAAAGGCGTTTCAGATAATTTGGCAGTACATCCAAACGGCCTCACAACCGAGGCCGGTTGTGTATAACCAAAGAATGGGGTTTGAATAACCAAAGAATTTCTGCACAAACTGTCAGAAACCGTCTCAGGGAAACTCATCTGCCTCGTCGTCCTCATCGGGGTCTCGACCTGACTGTAGTTTGTCATTGTAACCGACTTGTGTGGGCAAATGCTCACATTCGATGGCGTCTGGCACTTTGGAGAGGTGTTCTCTTCATGGATGAATCCCGGTTTTCACTGTACAGGGCAGATGGCAGACAGCGTGTATGGCGTCGCGTGGGTGAGCGGTCTGCTGATGTCAACGGATCGAGTGGCCCATGGTGGCGGTGGGGTTATGGTATGGGCAGGATTTAGTGTAGCATTGGACCTGAGTACTAGCCTCATGGTTATCACTTTGGCTGATTACCCAGCATCCTTTGCAGTTAGGGTTGTCAGCAAGAAAAGGCCAGAAAGAGAAACAAGGCAGACCTGTCAGGAGAACTGTCTTTTTTTATTTAACTTTATTTTGAACAGGGAAAACAGACTGAGACCTGGATCTCTTTTAAAGCTTTGCCCTGTGTAGACATGTACAGTTAGACACACAATATTTACTAAAAAAAAACATTTCAAAACATACAAAACGACATGCAATTCAACAGAAACAATCACAGACAACATCATATTGATCCTCCATTATATTTTTAAAATGGGCCAGGGACACCAGATTGTTTAACTTAAGCTGGATCTGCAGTTTGTTCCATAAATAAGGAGCCAAGGAACTGAAAGATGTCCTACCCAACTCTGTGTGGATCGCTGGAGTCTGTAATGTAATCCAGGTCTGTGATCTGATTTTGAAATTTGTTAGTCTAGTAGAAATTAAAGAGTTATGGAACATTGACAGAAAATACGTCAATATCTAAATTTATGAACATAAATACATTTAGTAGGTCATTAGACCAAAATATTTTATAATCTTAAATAAATGCTGTTTAATTGTTTATGAATAACACTGTCTGCAGCAAATATTATCTTTTAAAAAAAGTTGAACTGTTTGACATGAACCATATGGATGACAATTTAAAAATGCCACAAGTCCTGTGCTTTAAAAAAAAATACATTTAAAAAAAAAGGTCAGATCATTTTTGTATAGAACAACATACTGTATGTTTGAGTAAACCCAGAGAAAATACTTGCGATTGCCTCTGACATTTGATGTTAACCTCCATAAGTTTCCACTGCAACACTCCGAAGAACACATTGGCCACACATTCTCTCGTCATATCTGGTTCAGGTTTGGTGTTACTTAGGGTGATGATAACCACATAAGATCTTGATATTTTGTCATTTACCCATGTAAATTAAGCATATCTAGGACAGGTAAAGGTTTTCTGAAACATAGCTTGTTGTTTTGGGTTCCAACAATTAAATAAGGCTGTTTTTACCAACACTTAACTTTGAGTCCATCAGTGAAAGTGAAAGCCTAAAAAAACCCAAAAACACAATTGTCACATAAAGCATTATCATGTTACATCCTCAGGAATATCTGACAGGATAGCTAACACACTAACAACACCCAATCGCATGCCTACCAATTCCATGAAGCTTACCCAGTTTTATTTTTTTAAATAAGCTCTTTGTAACACCCTTTTTAATTGCATGAGCACATGGGTTTGTTGGGTCATAGTAAACACTTGACTGTTTTTGTGACATGGTAGCGAGTATGAGTAACACATCCCAGAATACAAAGCAATGATTTCCAAGTGTTGAATGTTCTCAGATTTCCTTATCTTTATTCATTTGTAAGATAGATTTGCAACATTTTTGGAATTAGTTTTAAAATTGACATATACTTAGAATCATTTTTTCTGAACTTTACCATTCCAGGTAATGTTTGACAAGCTCATTAACAGATGGTTCATGAAAATTATGAGTATGTTTTAAAAATACAAAACCATAGCCCTGTAAAAGGAATTCAAAACAGATGTATCACTTCAGGATTAAAACCCACATTTTAAATGGATAACATGCTCTAAAATGTTGTTTTAACCTTTTATTGGACATAAATTTATCATCATTTGCTATCAATACATAGAAAAAGACTCATGATGGATCATGTATGTTGATTCAATTAAAAATGTCAAATTTTTCAAGCATTTCTATGCTTGATGAAATCAAGTCTGATATTTTCAGAGTGCTAAAACAGAAGAGAATTCATTCTGAGTGTTTGCTGTTCTCAGCTTTCCTTATCATGACTCATTTTAATAGGTAAAGTTGCATCCATGTTTTAGTTGTTTTAAGGTTGCTATTTATTGATTGAATCACAAAGGTTCATCAAACTGATAATCGGATCTAAAGAACCTAAGCTGACAACAAATTAGCATATTTAATAATGATTTAGCGATCAATGTCTGAAATTGTCATCACGTTTGCTTACAAATACCTTCTATACATAAATTGTAAGTACGCATTCATTTTAAAACAGAATGTTCCTAAGTTTATAATATTTGGCTAATGCAAGTTATTTTTAATAAAAAAATGTAACAATCCCAAAGTTAATGTATAAAAAAACAGATTTCTGGCCATATTTTGACATTTTCTGTCAATGTTTTATGGGTTTTCTATGAGAAGTGGTTTTATTAACATTTAGCATTTTCTTTTTCAAAACATCTAGGCGACCACCTTTGGGTCTGGTATTAAGATCTTCCATGCTAAGGGAGGGTTTAAAGTAATTTGAAAACAATATTTTGAACTTTAACAGGGCTTCAACAACCAATGCTTTATGTCTTTCAGAGTGGGATAGTTTAGTATCATACTGTCCATTCTTGATCCATTAACAGTCTTTAAACAAACAAGTAAGGGGAGAATCTTTATTTAGCATGAGTCCAAGATGTTGATCTTCCATAGTTCTTACATTCTCCAATAATTACAAAGTTAACACAGTCTTTTATTATCCAGCACATCCCCTGTAGTATCTGGCTGTCTTCCAATCACACACACACACGTGTATTTTATATCCTAACCTTACATGGCCTACTAGTGTCCCCTCTTAAGTTCCTGGCTCCACAAGCTTATCAGGTTGTGTGGGGCCCCTCAATAGTGGATACCAACTGCTTGCGATACGGTACCTCATATAGCACAAGATAATGAAGTACCACTCCTCTAACAAGAGAATAGAACTAAAATACATGCGTATCATCAGATAAAGACAGCTTCCTTACAACGGTATGTGCCAACCTACGGTCCATGGGTCTATTCATAGAGTCTATGACGGTCACATGGAAAACTCCTATCAGGAGGTATGGACAGGGTGTGTGGGGTTCATCAATAACAGGCCCAGCACCACATCCCATCTATTGTCCTTTGCTCAGAGTTAGTCAGCTCATATGTGTTGTGTTAAGTTTCTCATGCCCATATACTATCACCAGGTTTATTTCTATTTTAAGGCTCTTTGACATAAAAATTGTCTTCGTATTGGTATATATTTTCTGATAAAAGCTCTTAAAACACTAACAAAGTCTATAAGCCTACTTTGAAACTAATTTCATGGCTTTTATATTTGCCTAATTAATTCTCAGTAATTCATTTTCTTAATTACCTTTAAAACATATAGTTATTAACCAAATAGCTGTCTGTGTTCTGACAATGTCAGGAAGTCATGTTTACCCAAATGGTTGACTATTAGATTCATGTAATAGACACCATTTTAAAATGCCATAATGCTAACCAGCAGTTTGTCTTGAATTCAGAGTTGCTAAGGTTTTCCAACCTACTAAACTCAAAGTGTATGCCGTTAAGATAATCAACAGTTTTTCCTGAAATTCAGAGTTCCTAAAGTTTTCTACAAGCAGCATCATTGAAATGTACATACAATACAAGTGACCAGAGACACTCAGTGGTGTGACCTAAACCTGTTTGGTATTTTTTTAAATCACAGGTCCCTAGGACAGTATATGTCTGTATATTCATCTCTTCCAAATAAAATAAACCTTAGAAAAATCTTTTGAATGTCAAAAGTAACTTATATGAAGCACATTGTTTGACTAGATTAGTATTGCTACCAACATGACAGATTTAAAATATTAAATATGCTCATTTATTGTCAGCTTAGATTCTTTAGATCCAATTACAAGTGTTCCAAATGTATTCCAAATGTACAAGTTGTTACATGATCGTTTTAATTCAGTGGTGCTGTTTTTAATAGAAAATGTTTGGAACCCTAAATTTCAGAATAGAATAGTTTAATTGAGTTTAGCAGGCTGGAAAACTTTAGAAAGTCTGAATTTCAAGAAAAACATGCCGAAGGTTGTACAGTAATGTAAGATACTGTAGCGGTGCATCCATGTGTTAATTTAGTTTTAAGGTTACTATATATTGATTAAACCACTTTTCAGGTAATGTTTATGTTCATTTTTTGTCAGGTTAGATTCTAGGCATCGGTGAGAAGTTATAAAGACATAAAACCTAAAATCCGCCCGTAAGTCTTTTCCTAATGTGAGAGGAAGCTTGACCCTATGAACTAAACTGTACAGCTTCAGTTTAGATGCAGGATAATATCACGAAGCACCAACGCCATTATTGATTCTGATACAGAGAAAAAAAACAATTAAACTCCAAACCAGGAGGAAGCCTGCCTCTTATTTATTTGTGACTCAATGAAAAACAGCCCCCTTGCTCTGCTTCTCTCTCTAAGCTAACATCTCAAGAAACCCAAAATTCCAGTTGCTCACCCTCTCTTCCCAGAGAACACTGTTGATGTAGCATCTGTTTAAAGATATCCCTGGATGCTACACTCCTGGAAGACACTGTCCCCAGAGTATTATTCATTTGCAAGCTCAGGAACTAACCCTGATCACATTTCAGCACCCATGGCGAAAATGTACAAATTCACTTTAAAAGCTGGGTAATCAACCGCAAAGCCGACCATTTTTCCATCCACCATGTCATGCTGATCCGTCAGCTGCTTAAACTGAGGTATTTGAGTTCTATACACATTAAGAAAACGCTTCTTTGTCGCATCGTATATTTCTGGAACTCATCTTTTTTTTTCCCCGCTCCTCCGTTCTGCAGCCTATTTTGTAAATCTGGGTTGTCACAGGTGTATCACAAAGCACAGACACCATCTTGATTCTTATAAAGAGTAAAAAACGAATTCAACTGCAAAACAGAAGTCTAGCTCTTATTTATTTGTAACTCTCAAAGAATGAACCACCGGTAACATGTGCTCAACCCCCCCTTGCACCGTAAGAAACCCAACACCCTCTCCTCCCAGAGAAAGAAGCCCCTGAAAAACAACTGTCCAAATATTACCACCCCGGACCAGTCATACAATTTTTTACTCATAACCCTTTTTGAACCCCCCTCTCATACCACAGAATCACCTGCTCTACCCCTCCCTACCTAACCGCACATGTACCCCAGGAAAAACAACTGCTACCATACTGTCATAAATCAATTTTTTTTTTTCATAATCTCACATATGCAGCTGCCAAAGGTCAAAGGTCAAAGCAATAAATCACTCTTGATGCGGGGCACCGTATACCATTATCTTCTGATAGTTGTGAGAAATTGACAATATTACTAGTCTTTTTTATTATCTGTTAAATTAAGAATGAATGCTAGAGCATCCCGGTCGCAAGGTATTAGGAGAAATCTGACAATAGTTAAAGCCTTGGATTCTCAAAGGGTCGTTTAATTAATTCCTCTTGGTTTAATGCAGTTTAATGCATATTATAAATAACAAGCAAGATGTTTGGTCAAAGACGTGAGTCAACTACATAGCAATGTGTCTCCCATTCCTTGCTAGGCTTAACACGAACAAGTACATCGGTATGGAAGTGTATAGTTAATTGAATTCAAATGTTAATGCAATCCCACACTGTATTTTCATTTAACACTTTTGCCCACAATAGAATTTAATTTTTACTTTTGCCTGCATTATGGGACTCAATATGAAAATGTAAATGCAATAATTTGATTTGCATTTTCGTGTACCGATATACACGTCCGCTTTGTAGTTAACAAAATGCAAATGTTAATTCAAACGTGAAAAGTGAGAAACAGCGCCAACCTACGAAATTAAATTTCCTGGCTATAACACTGTCCTTCTAACTTAATGACAACAACAATGCAAGCAGAAGCAGGGGAAGACCAACTCTGGAATATGGACCGTCAAAGGGGTCACAATCATCAGCTTAAGACACCGTAATGAACAAGACAATTATAACGCTTTTACGTGTCCATTGGTAGACAACACGTCAGGTGACAAGACTGAAGCATGCAAGTATGAAGTGTGTATATATATATATATATATTTGTAAAATATACTTTTATATGTGAATTCAATTTTGAGCTACTGACTGATCATATATAGCAGATTGTTATTGTATTTAATTACAAAATAGTGTATGATCGTTTTATGTAAATCAAAATGAATGATATGATCCAGTTTCCCTTTTTTTTTAATCCATAATCAAAGTATTTTATTTATCAAATGCACCGAAGAACACAGCGTCATTCTGAACAATGAAATTCATGTGACATGGCACACCACATCTACACAGTAAGAATTATATAAAACAAATATACACAAAAATATACATAATGTAAACTGCAATTTTAAAGACTGTAGAATGGGGAATATAAACAATATGGGTACAAGTATTGAATATTATAAATATAAAATAAATGCAATATGCCTATGAATAGTACATTTGAAATATCCTAATGCACATTAAATGTACATAGAAAGACGTCAGAGCATTTGGAATGTTCATGTGATCAGTATGATCATAGATCAGTGTTTCTGATTGAGAAGCCTTATGGCCTGAGGGACAAAAAACTGAGTCTGGAATTGCGTGCATTACTCAAGTTTCATTAACATTTGAATTATGTTAACCACAAAGTGGGGCATGACTTTGAAAATGAAATGCCAAATTGCTTTTCATAAACATTTTAATATTGACAGCGATTGTGCATTCCAGTAAATGAAAATTCTAATGGAATCTCATGATTGCATTTTAATGTTAATATTTTTTAGTCAGTAACATTAAGAAAAATGCACAAGGGATTACTGTTCAAATTTCAAATTCCCCACCCACCGTCTTGACCCCAAGTGCACCCCATTTAGATCCGTACCCCCGTTCCAATGGGACCCCCCCACCCACCCCGATGACATCACTACAAGCAGCAAGGAAGAAACAGCAGTTCTGAATGATAAATTTAAAAAAGAAAAAAGGAAAAAAGGAAACAAGCCAGAGCAAGAGGGAGAAAGGAAACATAAAATAAGAAAAAATAACATTAAGTGAAGAAAAATAACCTAAGAGACAAAGAAGTGAAGAATGGTAATTAAATAAGCAAATTGACTAAATACGTAAACTATTTCACTGATCAGATGGTAACCTCTGTAATCATTAAAAATACTTGGGGACTTGGGCAAAGTAAAACACCAAGCACCTCAGCCAAGACTTTAAAAATAGAGTCCCAATAAATATGTAAGGTGGGGCATTTGACAAACATGAGTGAGATCACAGGGG
Organism: Esox masquinongy; assembly: GCA_016801175.1. NCBI lineage: Eukaryota > Metazoa > Chordata > Actinopteri > Esociformes > Esocidae > Esox > Esox masquinongy. The sequence continues at coordinate 14,359 of JACXGI010008591.1, read as the reverse complement.
GAAGCATGGCATCTATCACACCAGATCAGGATATACAGTATCTCACAGAAGTGAGTACACCCCTCACATTTTTGCAAATATTTGATTATATCTTTTCATGTGACATCACTGAGGAAATGACACTTTGCTACAATGTAAAGTAGTGAGTGTACAGCTTGTATAACAGTGTAAATTTGCTGTCCCCTCAAAATAACAACACACAGCCATTAATGTCTAAACCGCTGGCAACAAAAGTGAGTACACCCCTAAGTGAAAATGTCCAAATTGGGCCCAATAAGCCATTTTCCCTCCCTGGTGTCATGTGACTCCTTAGTTTTACAAGGTCTCAGGTGTGAATGGGGAGCATGTGTGTTAAATTTGGTGTTATTGCTCTCACCCTCCCTCATACTGGTCACTGGAAGTCCAACATGGCACCTCAAGGCAAAGAACTCTCTGAGGATCTGAAAAAAAAGAATTGTTTCTCTACATAAAGACGGCCTAGGCTATAAGATTGCCAAGACCCTGAAATTGAGCTGCAGCAGAGTGGCCAAGACCATACAGTGGTTTAACAGGACAGGTTCCACTCAGAACAGGCCTCGCCATGGTCGACCAAAGACGTTGAGTGCACATGCTCAGCGTCATATCCAGAGGTTGTCTTTGGGAAATAGACGTATGAGTGCTGCCAGCATTGCTACAGAGGTTGAAGGGGTGGGGGGTCAGCCTGTCGGTGCTCAGACCATACGCCGCACACTGCATCAAATTGGTCTGCATGGCTGTCGTCCCAGAAGGAAGCCTCTTCTAAAGATGATGCACAAGAAAGCCCGCAAACAGTTTGCTGAAGACAAGCAGGCTAAGGACATGGATTACTGGAACCATGTCCTGTGGTCTGATGAGACCAAGATAAACTTATTTGGTTCAGATGGTGTCAAGCGTGTGTGACAGCAACCAGGTGAGGAGTACAAAGACAAGTGTGTCTTGCCTATAGTCAAGCATGGTGGTGGGAGTGTCGTGGTCTGGGGTTGCATGAGTGCTGCCGGCACTGGGGAGCTACAGTTCATTGAGGGAACCATGAATGCCTACATGTACTGTGACATACTGAAGCAAAGAATGATCCCCTCCCTTCGGAGACTGGGCCACCGAGCAGTATTCCAACATGATAACGACCCCAAACACACATCCAAGATGACCACTGCCTTGCTAAAGAAGCTGAGGGTACAGGTGATGGACTGGCCAAGTATGTCTCCAGGCCTAAACCCTATTGAGCATCTGTGGGGTATCCTCAAACGAAAGGTGGAGGAGCGCAAGGTCTCTAACATCCACCAGCTCCATGAGGAGTGGAAGAGGACTCCAGTGGCAACCTGTGAAGCTCTGGTGATCTCCATGCCCAAGAGGATTAAGGCACTGCAGGAAAATAATGGTGGCCACACAAAATATTGACAATTTGGGCCCAATTTGGACATTTTCACTTGGGCTGTACTCACTTTTGTTGCCAGCGGTTTAGACATTAATGGCTGTGTGTTGTGTTATTTTGAGGGGACAGCAAATTTACACTGTTATACAAGCTGTACACTCACTACTTTACATTGTAGCAAAGTGTCATTTCCTCAGTGTTGTCACATGAAAAGATATAATCAAATATTTACAAAAATGTGAGGGGTGTACTCACTTCTGAGATACTGTATCCTTGCCAGCCTAGCCTTAAAACAGTGAACCCTGTGTACAACCTTAAATTGAATAAGACCCAGGCGAGCACAAGGTGTTGTGGAGTGTATCCTGTCCGTGGCCTCGTCCCACCACTCCTGCGCAAACACGACCACCCATCTCCCACTCCCAAGACAATTTAGTCTTGATAGTAGAGTGCATGTCCAGAGACATGATGCATGAGTAGATCTGAGAGATTAACCCTCTCTGATGGGGTAGCAGAGCCAGCACAGAGTCCCAGGGGGGCAGGGAAGTCAGCGAATTGGGAAGAGATGAAGTGCCGCACCTGAAGGTAGCGGAAGAAGTGCGATGGAGGCAAAGAGCACCTAGAGGCAAGGTCAGGAAAACTTTAAAAACCTCTGTCACCATACATGTCCTGGAAGGTCCCAATACCTTTTCTTGACCAGAGGGAGAAGGCGGCATCTACTAAGCATGGGGGAAATGCATGGTTCCTGTCAATAGGGCCCAGGGTGGATGCAGAGGTAAATTTTAAGTCGAAACTGGAACCAAATCTTAAGGGTGGAAAGTACCACAGGTTTGCCAGTATAGCGAGAAGTGGATGTTGGGAGAGGAGAGCAAAGCATGGCAAGAAGAGAGGTATTGATGCAGGAGCAGGACTCAAGACGGCACCAAGGGGAGTCCGGATTATGTTGCCAGAACGTCAGTTTCTGAAAATTGGCAGCCCAGTAGAGGTACAGGAAGTTGGGTAAAGCCAGTCCTCCACTAAATTTGCATCCCTGAAGTAGGGATTTACTGACTCTAGGTACCTTACCTACCCATATGAACGAGGTGATGGCCTGGTTGATCGACTTAAAAAAGTTCCTCGGCATAAAAGGTGAATAGAATGTAAAAGAAAGGAATTTAGGCACACTGTTCATTTTCACAGCATTAATCCTTCCAATAAGTGTAAGGGGTAAGCTACCCCACCTCTGAAAATCCGACTTCATCTGCGTGAGAAGGGGAGCAAAGTTTGCATAGAAGAGAGAGGGAAACGAACGAGTCACATTCACTCCGAGATATTTAAAGCCAGAGCGGCTGAACTGGAAAGGCAAGCCAGACTGTTGTAGCTGGAGTGCCGCTGGGTTAACTGGAAAGCATTTGCTCTTCTGGAGATTTAACTTGTAACCTGAGAAAGTTATTCAGAATAGACAGGATAGAGGGCAGACAAACCACAGGGTTAGAGACATGAAGCAGCAAATCATCTGCATATAATGACAGCCTGTGATCAACCCCCTCACGTGAAACACCCTGAATCAAGGGAGATGTCTGCAAGTCAACAGAAAGGGTCGCAATTGCAACGGCAAACAGCAGGGGGGACAGAGGACACCACTGCTGTACATTGTGTAATTTGTTGAGAACAAAATGACATAACGGTCAATGGAAACCAAAATCACCAACCGATTGAGGGCTGGATTCAAACTCCGACGATCAAAGTAAACAACTGAAATCACAGGCTGTTCCAGCTTGCATGAATTTCACCACGGCAACTCAATGTGACTCAGTAGTGTGTTTGGCACCCACATGCCTGTATGTACTCCCGACAACGACTGGGCATGCTCCTGATGACACGGCGGATGGTGTCCTGGGGGATCTTCTCCCAGACCTGTATCAGGGCATCAATAATAATCTGCCTGTCTGTCAATCTCTGGTGCAGTGTCAGTGTCACTGTTGTCACTCATGATCGTAAACAAGGCACATTGTGGAACAACCTCTTACAGTCACAACTTCATGTTCCTCTGTGTGTTCATCAAAGATGACCTCACCTGGTCCAGGCAAACATACTCGGCAGTGAAAACTGCCCAATAGCGACTATAGTTCCGGAGAAAGAAATTTGGAATGTCTGGAAAAACTCACCAACTTCTACAGGTGCACCATTGAGAACATCCTCTCAGGCTGCATTAATGCCTGGTATGGCAGGTGCTCCGCTGCTGATCGCAAGGCCCCCCAGTGGGTGAAGTATACAGAGCGCGTCATCAACTGCCATCTCCCCTCCGTGCAAGGCATCTATCATACACGATGCCTCAGGAAAGCACGGAACAAAGACTACAGCCACCCAGGCTATGGTCTGTTCCAGGGACACACTTCCAGGCTCACAGATTCTTTTCCTCAGGCCATAAAGCTTCTTAACCAGCAACACTGAACTATAATCAACTTGATCACATGAACATTTCAAATGCTATGATGTCTGTCATTCTATGTAAATTAGAATATTTTACTGTACCATTCATAGGCATATTACGTATATTTATAATATTTAATATTTCTACCCATATTGTTCATATTCCCCATCCCACACTCTTTGGAATTGCTGCAAGTTTACATTATGTACATTTGCACTATATTTTTGCTTTATATAAAGTCAGGCCAGGAAATATTTGGACAATGACAATTTTCATAATTTTGGCTCTGCACGCCACCACTTGTTTTCCACTTGCAATGCAGCTAGTGGCACGCACCATTTCCAGGGTAAGTGTACTTTTACCTAAAAATAATTTTTGGCCAAACTATCCCTTTAAGCGCAATTGATACCGTAAAGGACCAGATATTCACTTCCTGCTTTTGGACTACATTAATTGCCTTTCAGTAATGTCTGTTGTGCTCTTTTGGACCTGTTCTACTTGTAATTTATGTTATTGAATCAACTTTTAGGATAAGGGTTAAATTAGACCTCAGATAATCAATTCCAAGACATGTAACACTTATATTCCTACCAACAATGTTTTAAGTCCATAACCTCGTCATTCCTCTAGAATTAAATAAGGTGCATGTTCCAGGCACCCCCGGAAAAAATAATATTTCTGTAAACAGATGTTGACTTTACCTCTACGTGATGCAAATTGAAACTTGCCACCTTTCTGCAACAGGCTATAGAAATACTAATTTCAACTTTCTAGAAAAATGCTGTTAAATTGAACAGTGAAAGTCAAAGGAAGAACAAACCATTATAATGATTTGTATGAAAACTGGTCAGATCTACACAGCAGAACCCACAGGTCTCTGCAAACGACCTTCAGAACAGTTTAGCTGACACTTAAGTTGTTGCTCAAAGGTCTACCGCACAATGTACCTTACATAGCATTTTCACATTTGTGTAATATGTTGAATCTATGGAAAATGCATAAATGGTAATCCTGTATAAATGTGTACAAAAGGGAGGTCTGTTTCACACTGTAACATGTAGAGCTCAGATCTAATATATTGTAACTGCAGTAAGCAGCATTCTCAACCATCAACCTAATGATGGCCCTCTAACTGTATCATATAACCAATCAATGGCTACTCAAAGAAAAACTGACCATGGCAGGCATAGTGAGTATGACTGTATGTGTATGTATGCATATGTCTGTATTATAACTGCACTCAGCAGCTTTCTAAACCACCGGTGTCTCATTCTTGACTGTAACCAAAACATTTAAAACTATTTTTGAGACACTTCAGTCTTCAAATTAATATATTTCAGTTTTATGTTATCAAACAATTTTAATCCAGAAATAAAATACAAATAAATGATATCGGACCTAGTGTTATATCTTGACAAAAGATATTGAATGAAATCACATGGACTCTGAGATAAAGTTGTAAAATTAGTTAACTCTTCTTCCTCCATTAGTACACTCCACGTAATGACGTCATACCCATACATGACACCTAGCTGTCTAACCGTGTGTCAAACCAGGATGCCCCCAAACTGACCAATGGCGAACACCAGTGGGTGTAACTTAATATTCATGAACCCCCATTTAAAATGACCAATGGCGAACATCAGTGGGAGTAACTTAATATTCAGTGGGTGTAACTTAATATTAAGGAACCCCCATATTAAGTAACGCCCCCGACTTGCGGACTGCAGATATACCTTATTGGGGTTTACAGGCGTGGGTGAATTTGAAAGCGTTCTATTGTCCTTCACTGAACCAAAAATGCTGTGCTGTTTCAGAGAATTCCCTGCATAATGTTAAGAAAAAAATATTTAAACCCTTCCCTAATGTTCTTCATAAAATGTATTTTGTCACAAAACTACCACGAACAGGACCATATCATAAATCAAAGCTGTACAGTTAGCTGGACTAAAAAAATATGTTAGCAAGTTGGAGGTGCACAGCACAGAACGGTTACAACGCAGTATTTTATCGAACTGAACAAAGACACAAACAAGGGTACTGTTCTATAATTAACCACCTACCATTTTAGCGAGATGGATTCATGTTCGTTTTTCACGAAAAGTTCCTGACGTCTGGAAAACTAAATCAACTGCTCCAAGATGTACTCGTGTCAACTCTTCTCGAATTGTTCGTATGCTTCTGTGGATTTAAAATTGCGGTTGGCAGTCCACTTTTAATGTGCAATCAGAGACGTGAAAAGTCCAATAGCCGCCGCCGCCTCCTCCTCCTTCTTCTTCTTCTTCTTCGGCTTTTAACGTCGGTTGGCATCCAGCGTTTGTTGTGCATTACCGCCCCCTCCCTGTACTGGAGTGTGGGACAGAGACAGGGCGAACAAATATCACACCAACCAACCCCGTGTCCCTCAAATAAACTAACAATATCCTAAAACCAGCATCATCTCCTATACCCCGTAGCATGTTCTCCATACTAAAGTCCTGAATACCACACTCCCTCAAACTGTCCCTCAAACTCATTCTCTCCCTCTCATACTGCCCACACTGTATCAACACATGCACTACTGTCTCTTCAATATCACAATGTTTACACCACCCCATTGGATGCTTCCCTGTTCTATACAAAGACCCATTTAATCTATGCCCTATTCGAAGCCTAGTGAAAATGGCCCCCTCCTTCCACCCCCTAGAACCCGCCTCACCCCTACCTTCCTCCGAATCCGGTAGAGATGCCTATCCTTCAGTCCTACATCCCACTGCTTCTGCCAAATCTCCATCATCTTTGCCCAAACAACCGCCTTAGCCTCCCCTTTACTCCACTTCACCACCAAATTAACCACCTCCTCTTCCAGAGCCTTCCTTGCGAGCCTGTCAACCTCCTCATTCCCACCACTCCCACATGTGCTGGCACCCAAGAGAAACTCACCTGACACCCATTCCTCAACACCCGATCCAGGGTCAACAGCACCTCATACACCAGGTCCTGTCTACTATGGGAACTACACGATTGCAAGCTTTTCAACACAACACATGAGTCAGAGAAAATCACCACTCTACCCACCACCCCCTCTTCTAACCATTGCAACGCTAACAATATCGCCATTAATTCCGCCGTGAAATAGCATCCATCTGCAGACTCTGCTGGCTCAAGACTTGTGATGTGCAGTTCGCGAACAATTCGTTCGTTTTGAACGAATCTTTTAAGTGACTCGGGACTCACAAGTCCTTTTTTCTAGTGACTCGTTCAATTGTATCGTATCGAACAATTGGCTGACAAAAAAGTCTACTCAAGACTTGGCTGACTAAACGTCACAATTCCGTTTCGTAATTTCCTGACCCACTTATCACTATTTCAAACGGTTGTCACTTGAGTAACCTTAGTAACGTTTAGACAATTCCACTGTTGTTTACTTTCGTTTCATAATTTCCGTTACATCTACCTCTTGCTAAAACTAGCTTATTAAAACCATTATACATGAGGCGGCACGATTAAGCGAAATATAATCGAAATTGTGATACTGACATATGCAATTTCCAAATCGCCAATTTACGCGATTTAAGATCCAAAAATAGTGAATGAGATGCGCTTCACGCGAGGCAACGTTTTGAACGAATCTTTTTAGTGACTCGGGACTCACAAGTCCTTTTTTCTTGTGACTCGTTCAATTGTATCGTATCGAACATTTGACAGCGGATAACTACAACATGATCACTTGCTTCATACCCGGTCCTCCAGCTCAGTTCTCCGATCAACTTCTATGTGCATTCGCAGAGAAAAATTGAACAAGGCAGGAACATAATAAAGACATGTTTATAACAGATAATTGAACGCAAACTATAATAATTAATATAGTTAGTTGATTACTGATGCTATGAGAAAAAAAATATGAAAACAAGCACGGAGCCGCTGCCTTTGCCTAAATAAAAAGACTTGTGATCTAGAAAGTAGATAAATCAATGATAAATCACAGAGTAAAATAAGCGTTTGCTTAAGTAGAGAAGACACGTAAACGGCATTATGATGAGCATTCGTTGGCCCCCGAGGGGGGAGGGGCTCTAGGTTGAGTCGAACTTCCCATCACTACTCAAGACTTGGCTGACTAAACGTCACAATTCTGACCCACTTATCACTATTTCAAACGGTTGTCACTTGAGTAACCTTAGTAACATTTAGACAATTCCACTGTTGTTTACTTTCGTTTCATAATTTCCCTTACATCTACTTCTTGCTAAAAGTAGCTTGTTAAAACCATTATACATGAGGCGGCACGATTAAGCGAAATATAATCGAAATTGTGATACTGACATATGCAATTTCCAAATCGCCAATTTACGCGATTTTCAGATCCAAAAATAGTGAATGAAGATGCGCTTCACGCGAAGCAACGGGCACGCACCGTACGTCGGTAATAGTTTTTCTTGCAGATGCTGTAGGTTTTTTGTAGATGACGTAAATGCCGGGACTAATTTTGTTTAAATGCTTGATGGATTTTCAATGTTTGTTTGAGTTAACACTGCAACTGCTAACGAAGACATCTGCTTCAGCGAGTGGCACAAAGATATTGTCCCATACACAAGAGTATGGTTATTAAAAGTTTCGCCCTCAATGTCGGTGCCAAAGGACGTGGGAGTGACTGATATTGGGGGGGGGCACATTTGAACAAAGTGTGAATGTTAATTTATTCACCAAAATGTAATTTTAATATGTAGTTCTATGTGTTTTTCCACTTCTAGAATCCACCAGTGCGAATAGGACCAGTGCAACCAACACAGTTTCGCTCAGAGGTAGTCTGGTTGAAAATACTGGGGGCCGATAATTGTTTCTACAGCGTTAACTTGCAAAACTCATTATGTCTGGAAAGGTTGTAGCAAATAGATAGTTACCCCAAACGATGTTGTCTACTCAATATGCTTTCTGTACCGATGCCTTACGGGTGTTGGTAGGACTCAGGCGTAACCTGTAAATATTCCAGTTTGACTTAAAGAAAGTAGTGATTTCTGAACATGCAATAGTCCTAACTAGCATTGGTAAATTATACCTTGTGTGACTTTGCATGGTGGGACCTTTCAACTGGAAAGGCATCTCAGATAAATGATAATGTAACCAGAGTGCATTTTTAAAATGACTAATACTATAATGGTGTTGGTAACATCTCATTCAGGCATGTTAGTCCAGCTTTAAGTTTTCCAATCTGCTCCTATAGACCGCCTTGAATTACTACTTCATGCTGTCTTACCCGTTGGTGTGTGGCCTCTCTCTCCCTCGCTCAGCCTACCTTTTTGATCCGTGCTATTGTTATGACTGCCTCTCTCCTAAAGGAAGTAAACACATACAGTACAATCCTAAATTCAGCTTCTGCCCTGCTATCAGAGATCCTATTCAATGACTCTTATTGATTTACATGATGATAGATCAACAGTCCATCTTGGTGTGGCACTTATCAATAAGTAATCAATAGATCATTACCAAAAACCGTGGATACTTAAACTCCATTCTTGACTGGTGGTAGCAACCCAGCTAACACGTTATGTAACCATGACCAAACGTGACGTTATGGATTGGTAATGTCATGACATTACCTTTTCAAAACGTTGTGACAACGTTATCCGAGGGTAATTGCATGACCACATAATTGGTAATCTTCCTTACCTCCTCAGCACGTCACAGGAGCGTAATTACACGATGTACTGACAAGGTAAATACTTACGTACCGGTTTGGTAACGATCCTACGTAACTCCAACGTTATCTGAAGGAAATTAATGACCACATAATTGGTAATCTTCCTTACCTGCTCAGGATGTAGCAGAAACGTAATTACAGGACGTACTGACAATGTAACAACTTTCGTACCAGTTTGGTAACGATCTTTCGTAACTACAATCGGGAAACATTAACTCCTATTTTCATTGCTACAACATACTTTGCTTACAATGTCATTACTGCCACCACATCGGAAACCACGTATTCCAAATATTTCAAAGTTCACCTGAAGATCTTTAGAGTCACAAAAATTCCCCAATCACCGCAATTCAGACCAATTCAAATAGTTCTATATAATCTCCCACAACACAGACGGAATGCGTACACAAATTGTAAACTGTGCACACGCAGATGTGCCACAGCTCGAGCGTCCCGCCATTTCTTGTTCGTTAGAGTTTGTACTCCTACATAGTCGTCAGAAGTTTACAGTATCTCAGCAGACATAACCGGTGGCTATAGCACGTTTATTTTACTCCAGTTTAAGATAATTCTGATTTATGTTCTGATTTAGTCACATCTGTGAGTTTTCATCAGTACTCTTCTGTTACTGTGGTTAGCCTACATTAGTTATTGCTATTTAGAAATGTTATAATCATTGATGTTAATCATACTTTCGTTTTCTAATCTAGCAATTTTCCAATGTAGTTATTTTCTAATTTAGTCGTGTAGCCTACATTATAGTACTGTAATATACCTAGCTAACTACCGCAGGTAGCGCAAGTTTTCTTTTAAGGTATACCTGGCTAACTAGATACTGCAGGTAGCAAACGGTACTGTATGACTACGTTAAACAAACAGCAGTTTAGTTCGTTAAGCGAACATAATTTCTGGATCACCGTCATCATTTCTGGACAAGGAATCTCATGTAAGGGTATTTAACTTCTTTACAAAGCAGATAGATAACTATCTGTCATATAGCTAAAATCACTTTGGTAGTTCCCATCGAATTACAGTACTGTCTAGCAAGCCAACTAACGTTAGCTCAAACGTTAGAAAGCTACAGTACAGTAAGTCACCTACTAACTAGCTTGGTTGGTAACTTTTTTCAAACATAGATGAACATCGAGTCACCTCACAAGTACTCAAATGTAAACAGTTTTACCATGAGTTCCACAAGTAATGATTCAACAAGATATTTGACAAAATTGTAAAATTGATATAAATAAATTATGAACGAATTAAATCAAATGGTTGACACTCTGTTTTATACTGTTTTTAAACTGGTTTTCATTGTTCATGTCCAGGTGCAGCAACGGGTCCAACGGCAGAGGAAGGTGAAGATAGAATTGAAGACCACTCAAACTAATTTCTGACAACAAGGAAGAGTAAAGTGTCCGTCTTTGTGTGATAGTATTTTGTCAGTTGGATAATGTTAATTGTTTGTTTCAATTTATTGTTAATTTTTTCTTATCTTCATGATTTTACAATTCTTTACTGTTTGAAAAGAAAAGAACCCAATGAAGAGTAAAGCATTCATATTGGCTTGTGTTCTTATATTTTAATTATTTGTAAAATGGCCAGTTTGATAATATTTATAAATTTGATCAGTTGATAGCTGGAACAAAAATGTCAATGATTGGAGAAGGATAGAACTCTACTAGCGGGGAAAAAATACTGTTTATCATGGCTATTGCCATTGAAGACCTACAGTTTCATTGGAGTTAACTAGAAGAGATTTGCTACCTTATCCTTCCTGATGGTTATGAAGTCCCACACAGTTCTGATTTTAATTTCTGTGCTGTTGACCAACTTGGGAGTGTGAGGTGGGTGATAAATAAAATATTTTTTAAATTACATAAATGTTCTGGTTTGTTTGTAAATGTATATACTTTTTTGCTACATATGGGGCTCTTGTATATTACAGGATATGTCATGTAATTTGCTGAGAGAAAATGTCTGGACTGATCATCTAACAGCATTGCCATTATTATATCTGGGAAGGGGTTGATAAAATAAATGTATAATATTTATACATAATACCTCACTGTAAAACTAAACGTTAGTGTAGAACCCTGCTGAAATGTGTTGTGCGCATTTAAGATTTCATGGAAGAGTTGGAGCAGGTAAACACAAGGTTGGAGAAAACTGTCAAGATGTTGACTGGACAGTAATGAACTTAGCTGTACATATTCTAGCTGTAAATATATATAAAAAATGTAAGAGGAAAAGGGCAATGAACGGTCAACTGGATAGGATGCCTGGGATTCGCGATTACCAACCGACAACCTTAGAAATACCACGTTGCTACGACATGCTAGCGACCAATTGACAACGTCAATTAGTTACGTTGTAGTGACAACAAGAAAACCTTCACTTTTCTGGTTGTGACAACGTAGCTGACAACGTTGCTGCTACCTAATTTCGGTCGCCAGATAACGTCCTAACAACATTGTGACAACGGAAAATTGTTAGCTGGGTAGCTACTATTGGAGATTTTGCATATATACTCATGTAATCAATGAATGTATCAATATGTTAATCACACTCATACAACTAATCAGTATGGTAATCTGTATAATCACCAATTTACAATGTGTGTGTCCTACATTGGAAGTAATCAGAGCACTGTTGGATGTACTAAACTTGAGGGCCTGGCGGCCCTGTTACTTTATGGGGTTTCCAAGGCCTGCGCCACCAATATTTAACAACAACGGTTTGTTGGGTAAATTCCAGAATGATAAGAAATAATAGTGGCGGATCAAAGAAGATCCACCCAAAGAATTAGCATAGTCGGATGGCCAGCTGGTGTTATACAAGATGGTACTGTATAAATTTGAGTGTCCGAGGTTGGAAAGACAGTTGTTCTGCAGACCAACTCGGCTTTTTTGAATCTTCATTGAAGTCTATTTTGGATTCACAAGTTCCTGAGTTTTTGCATCTTTTTGGCTGGAGATCTGAAGTGTTTTCCACGACACTACTTGCATTTGCAGATTGTGCAAATCATTTTAGCAAGCGTTCTTCCTTTCATATCATTCACTATCAATTATTCACACAGCCATAGGAACTACTCAGTGTTATCTAGCAAGTAAGCTACTGTAATGTTTGTTGGATTCAACTTGAAAGTAAAGATAGCGAGCTAACTATGTCTTAACAATTTTTTTGCCAGAAGAAAGTTATATTTTAGCATGTTCGTTCTATAGCTATGAAAATCTATTGATGTTTATACATGTTGTACTTACTGTGAATCAAAACTTATAGCTACAGTAAACCACTTGGCCAGCCTACACACTCTGCTCGTCATGAAAGAATGAATGAGAATGTAGCTACGGAAATGCCACTGTAGTGTAATGAGAAATGTCTTGAGGATAACAACTGGCGGCAACGCCCCATCCTTTCGATAATTTTGCATTGATTAAGTGGGACAGTTTCAGTCCTTTGTGTTCACCAAGGTAAAGGAAGGCTAATGACTGTTTGGGGGAGTGTCTTAGATACGTCTGATTTTAAGTTAAATAGTCTTGTCTCTAAAAAGTTATTTGAGTTTGTCCTTGTTAAATAGACCACCCAACACATTGTGTTCTAGTCATATTTAGGAGTCTATCTTCAACAGAAGCTCCTAGCACACCTTCGTACAATAGTGTCTTAAATACTTATGGTATACTTAGTAGATTGTTCTGTATTGAAACCGTATTACTTGATTGGAATACATTGTATTACTTTGGAATATAGATTACTACGGCATTCCTCGTTCATCTTCATACTCGAGCTCGTAGGGCTACTGATAATTACACACACAGAAGTAAGTCTAAGCGACCAGACTTGTCATGCCTGAGTCCTGGATTTTGAAGCAGTCTAGTTACGCCAAGGAACACATGATACAACTTGTCATCCCTGAGTCGTGGGTTCCATAACATTCTGTGCAGCCCCAGGAACACAATCCATTTTACTGTATGGTTCATGTTAAACTACCTACAACTTATGGGCGCTTGTGATAACTAATATAGGCACATACACATATGTAAATCAAAGTGACCAGACAGGTCATCCCTGAATTATTAAAGTGTACTTACAGGTTGATCTTAGTTTCATCTGTCCAAAGAATGCTGTTCCAGAACTGGGCTGGCTATTTTAGATGTTTTTTGGCAAAGTCTAATCTGGCCTTTCTATTCTTGAGGCTAATGAATGGTTTGCACCTTGTGGTGAACCCCCTATATTTTCTCTCGTGAAGTCTTCTCTTCATGACAGACTTGGCTAATGATATGCCTACCTCCTGGAGTGTGTTCTTCACTTGGCTGGATGTTTTGAAGTGGTGTTTGTGTACCATGGAAATGATCCTACGATCATCCACCCTTATTGTCTTCCGTGGACATCCAGGCCTTTTTGTGTTGCAGAGCTCATCCAGTGTGTTATTTTTTTTTCTAAGAATGTACCAAACTGTTGATTTGGCCACTCCTCATGTTCCTGCCATCTCTCTGATGGATTATTTTTTTGCAGCCTAAGGATGGCCTGTTTCACTTGCATTGAGAGTTTCTTTGACCGCATATTGTGGGTTCACAGCAACAGCTTACAAATGTGAATGCCACACCTGGAATCAACTCCAGACCCTTTACCTGCTTAATTGATGAAGAAATAACGAAGGAATAGCCCAAACTTGTTCATGAAACAGCTTTTGAGTGAATTGTCCAATTACTTTTGGTCCATTGAGAAAGAGGGGGCTGCATTTTAAAGAGCTGTAATTCCTAAACCCTTTCTCCAAATGGATGTGAATACCCTTAAATTAAAGCAGAGGAATGGCACTTTAAGCCCATATTCATTATTTAAATGTAACTTAACAAAACTTGTGTCATTGTCCAATTATTTCTGG
>JACXGI010008590.1:14420-33238 GCA_016801175.1 Esox masquinongy | reverse complement strand
CATCACATATCCATCACTGTACTTCAACATCACATATCCACCACCATTATTCAACATCACATATCCACCACCATACTTCAACATAACATATCCACCACCATACTTAAGATGTCTATCACCATACTTCAGCATCACATATATACATCACCATACTTCAACATCATATATACATCACCATACTTCAACATCATATATCCATCACCATCAGAAGAGGGTTTATTCTTCTGGCAAAATGTCCAAATAGTTTGTTGGCATGGATATGGCATATAATTGTAGTTTTGGAGAGTTGGTGACTTCAAACCATCGTTCTTGCTGTGTGTGTGGGGGCAAAATTTCATGTAGGTTCTTCACAGCTGATTTAAACTTGTTAATTATTGCCCTAATAGTAGAGATTGGTAGTTCTTATAGCAATTTTTGTAGGTCTTTTTTAATTAGTTATTTATTTTATAGCCATTTTATTATGTTTTATTTATGAATGTTAACAACCTTTTTTCTTTTTAATTTCTGTGTTCTCTTACCTTCATCTGTTGATAGTTGACTAAGGGAGTTTAGCATGTGTCACAGTAATTCACCCAATGAAACAGGAAGTCATGGGTAACCACTTGTGTTTTTGTAAAAACTGTTATTATTATACATTATGTTTCTTGATTAAGAATCAATTTTTCTTTGAACAATTTTACCTCAGATTACTTTCAAATTTTAAGATCCAGCTAATAAACAACAATGGTATATTTTCATAGCCTTTTTCGCTCAGTTTACCTGGGGGTCCAATAACGTTAGAGAGCACACTGTATTTCACAACAGGTTGTAAAACCGCTAATAGTTTTTCGCCTCCATTTTTTTCCTGTCGCTGTGTTATTATTTGTTCATATCGGTGGTCTTTAAAACATGGGGATGTCTACAGTGTGTTAGCAGTTTGGAGCCTCATACAATAATTGTCCTCAGGTTTTTAATTTGGCGATATTAATGAGGATACCAGGGAGATTGAACATTCCTTCACTTCTAGGAATATACAACTCTTCACAAACACGTTGGTTAATCTCTGAATTAGATTATGGTATATGAAGCATGGATTTATGTCTCACTTGAAGGATTATGACAATGTTCCTCCAGTTGAACCTAGCTGAGAAAAACACAAATGTGTTCCATCCTAAAGGGAAGGGTGACCAAATGCAGTGAAATCGGTTGCCAGAGAAACCATGGGGCGGGGGGTGGGGAGGGGGGGGACTGGTTGCCTTAGTGATAAGAGGTCAAAATGGAGCCACAACAATCAGTACGCGGACATTACTAACATAGCGGAGGGAGGAGCAGCACAGCAGTGCGTGTGTGTGTGTGTGTGTGTGTGTGTGTGTGTTGTGCCTCTTGTCAGCCATACTGTATTTTAATGTCACAGCAGATGTTGTTTCCAGTGAAATGACACGGGCCAGCTGTTCGTCATACTTTATTTGAAACAAAAGAGTGTGCAGGGAAGACGATGGTGAAAGGTAGAGCGGGGGGGGGGACTTTGACAGATAAAAGAAGGAGGAGAAGCATGACAGGTGGAGAGAGCTACGTGGAGACAAAGCAATGAAAAGATGGAGGAGAGTGCAAAGGATGTAGGGAGGAGAGGTATAAAGATGGCGAGGTGGACAGCCTAGAGAAAGGGAGAGAGAGAGAGAGAGAGAGGGAGAGAGAGGGAGCCTGTGTGCGGTGCTGTTTGTGACTGACTAGATTAAGGAGAGTTGTTAATGAGAGCATGGAGAGGCATATCGACGGCATCTCATATTCATCTCATTCTTCTTCATGGATACTCTCCATCGCCCCCGCCTCCATCAGCCGAGCCATCAGCCCAGCCGTCCAGCTGATCCATGAATGGGAGAAGGACCAAAGGAATAGTGTCGAACAAATATCACAGCCCAGATTTTTTATCCTATCACTAGACTATAACCCTTAGTCTTTGCTCTCTGTAATATAAAGTGTGCTGGATCGCATCGCTTCATCTTATGGGCACTCTAACATGCTACAAGATCTGTGTTTGTTGTATAGCCAACTCCTTTAGTCCCATAGCTGCCTTCATGCACCTTTATATCAGGCACCAGGCTATATAATTAGGACCCCTACGACTGGAGCTATAAGACTATAAGTATGAGATTAACTACTCTGACAAAAATTATTTTAAACAATTTGGTTTGGTTGACAGTATGTGATTCACCCAGCTGACAAAATGTACAATTTAAATGCCGGCTTCAGCTAAGACGAAACCTAAAGTTTTCTTTATTTTTCTGTTCTTCTGTTTTTTCTCCTGCAAAACTTTAATGAGTTTGTGGTGTCACATATTTTGCATTCTGTATTTTAGAGGTTTGTTTGTTTTGATCCCGTGGGGCTTTCTTTGACTTGACAAGGTATGATGATTTGTCACCTTTTCTCGCCATCTCTGTGTGGAATATCAAATAATTGCTTGCATTTCAAACCCTGAAGCATTTCACCGGAGTCATTCTCTCTCTCCCTGTTGTATAAGGTTTAGGTTTACAGATTGGACAATTATCCGCTTCGGATAATTATCTGAGTTGGGTTGTAATTAGCGGGTTTAAATACACATACCCGAGTTTAGTTTACCTGGTGTTCATTATGGTGTGTAACCTTGAAGTACGTATGTGTGAGTGTGTGTCTCCAAGATCCAACAATCAGTTTGATTGTATCCATGTAATTTTTTGTAAGATGTTGTGGTAGAACTGATCTTTTTTTTTGTGATCGAGGTCTAAACAAAGGCATGGTATGGCCAATCAGTTTGATTACACGTTTAACAATGGGTGTCCTGTGCCTCTCCAGATGCTTGGCAACACTCACACACACACCCACCACTCTGATGTGATCAAACCCCACCAGCTGCCTTTGTCAAAACACGAATGAGAGAGAGAAGAAGAAGGAAGGCATTTAAATCACGACTACATTACAGGCAGGCCCTGCTTCAGTCGCCGGGTAAGAGACAATAGAGATTGCATTTGAAGGTGCTCCCTCCCTTTTTTCGTTTCAAGGTTACCGCCATGAACTATGAAGTCTCTCTTTCAGATATCGGAAACCAAGGTCCCTTTGGCTAATGAATTATGGGAAAGTGTACGCATTTTTTTTTCTCTCAACGTGAACTTGCCTTCACTACACAAATGACATCAATGAAATACTATCTGCACATTAGCCCATTCCCATCCATGACATTAAACTATGTAAACTGCAGAGTTGGCTGAAAACTAGAATTATTGCTCAATGTGATCTGTTTCATATCGTGCTCAATAAGTCCATTCATTGTGAAGAAAAGCCAATGCTTCAGCCAATGTTCGGTCAGGAAATAAATTTTCTGAGCTTACAAAATCAGTTTAAGGAGGAATTGGAGGTATAAAATGGTCTCTTGCTTTTAGTAGGTGAAAAATATAGTATATAATAAATATAGTAAATAGCAAATATAGTATATAGAATATATAAAGTATATTCTCTGATATTGATGCTTGCAGCCACTGTACTGGAACAGTTTAGATATGTCTGAATTAAAAATGGGAGTAGACTCACTCACATGGAGTCATGAATAAAACCAGGTACCATGATCAACTGTTCTCATTCCCTGGCAAGTACGGTTATGTTGGATCTTTCCCAGCCAGCAGGCAAATGGTTGAAATGACATTGTTTCCACATTTCAGTTATGTCCAGCGGATTGTTGCTGTGAAGAGTTCAATTTAACGTCCTCTGACATTTACAGATGCTTTTGACTTCTAACGGAGTTAAAAGTGTCAGAAGGTCAGGAGGAAAGTAGGAGGATGTTGTTACCGTGCTAACACCAATTGATCCTTTCCTTCCAGAGATGTTGTGGACTTCCAAAGGTGTTCTTCACTTCACATATGTTCCACGGGTAAACCATGTTATTTGATATCCATTTAGCATTCACCCTCTTCCCCTCTGCAGAAACATATTCGGCAGTCCTTTTAGTGTGCGGTCCATTGTGAACCTTGAGATGTGACATGACTTGAGAATGTGTAATCATAGATAGAGTTGTTAAATATAAACAGGAGATAACATTCTCTTCTCATCCCTTCCTTAGCTCCTCTTCTACTACCTTGCGTTGTCCTCCCAAACATTGCCCATCTAGCCCCCCTGGCAGTACAAAGGCACATCCTGTAGTATTGACAGCTATGAGCTCAGCTCAAACCTTAATTAAATGTTGTTTGGTAAAATGTCTTGTCTTCCTGATTTTTCCCTCTTTGTCGCATTTCATGCGATCCTGATAGGATTTGAAAAAGAGAAAACCGAATGCTTTCCTTCTCTTTAGTGTTTTTGCTTACTGCTGTCATTTGAGAATGATGGACTGGTCTTACCAGACGATCTGTTTGCTTTGATCACAGACTATCAATATACTACAGAAGGTATATGGTGAAACTCTCCTATTGTCTTTCCTCTTGACACCCAACAAAATAGATACCCAACAACAAGATAAAGATCAACCGTATAACCTAGGGCTGGTTCACTCATAGAAACTTCTAGTGGTGTCTCCGGAGCTCCAGTCCAACACTGCACTGTACAGCCTTGCAGTTTTGGGGGTTATTCAAAAGCAAAGAGGATTTTAATGTTTCAGTGTGTGTGTTCACATGTCTGCCTGTTAGCCTGCATTGTGCCTGCGTGTTCTCCTCACAGAGACAGGGCTAGCACGCTTAACTTGTCTCAATGTGAGTGTTTTACTCATCATTTCAGCATTTGACATTCATATATGTGGAATACTTGTTTTAGCTGCGTCTCTTGTGTACTTATATACTCACTTCATCTCACTCTCTATAAAGGTCGGAGTTGTACAGTTGTGTTTTTGATGGAAAATGGGCTGTACTAATTGTGTGTATACAATGTTGGACTTTGACCTGAAATGTCAATAGTCAATTTGATTGATTTCCCGGCTGAGACGTTTTAGTTCCTTGAATGTTCTTCCTTCATTCTTCTGATGTTCATGCCCAGTTTTCTGGAATTTTTTCAGACACATTCACTGAGAACAACAGTGCTTTTAAGTTTTGGTTGGAAATTCTTTTGGTACATTTTTTATCCATTAGGTCCATTGATAAGCACTTACTGAAAAAGCATCTGTGAGAAATGTACTATTCAAATAAACTTAGATTGGGCTATAAAAGCCAGAGAAGATTGACCATTGTCTACAATGCGTTTTTTTCTTTTTCCCTCCCTCCCCACCCTTTCTCACTCTCTCTCTCTCAGAGGAGCGTCCGGACTGTTCCAAGGCGCGGTGTGAGGTGCAGTTCTCTCCCCGATGCCCTGAGGACTCTGTGCTAATCGAAGGCTACGCCCCCCCTGGGGAGTGCTGTCCGCTGCCCAGCCGCTGTGTCTGCAGCCCTGCGGGGTGCCTGAGGAAGGTGTGCCAGCCAGGTTACCTCAACATCCTGGTGTCCAAGGGCTCCGGGAAGCCTGGAGAATGCTGCGACCTGTACGAGTGCAAGCCAGGTAGCAACCGTTCCAAACAGGCCGGAGTATTCAAACAGGCCGGAGTATTCAAAAAGGCCGGAGTATTCAAAACCGGCCGGAGTATTCAAACAGGCCGGAGTATTCAAACAGGCCGGAGTATTCAAAACAGGCCGGAGTATTCAAAAAGGCAGGAGTATTCAAACAAGCCGGAGTATTCAAAACAGGCCGGAGTATTCAAACAGGCCGGAGTATTCAAACAGGCCGGAGTATTCAAACAGGCCGGAGTATTCAAAAAGGCCGGAGCATTCAAAACGCACTTCAAGCATCTGCTCGGAGTAATCCCGGTGTGACAAGCCTTGCGGGGTCTTGAGTGTTCGCCGCCACAGCCGTCTGCCGGCGGTGTGTCACCTCTGAGCTGGGCTCTGGCGTAACCTAGCCAACAGAAGAGGGCAGGTTCTAGAATAGGAACCTTCCCGTTCTGTGACCTACCTGGTCAAGTGAACGGACGTGAGAGCGTGACTGAGCACGCGGCATTTAAAATACTGACACGTCTATTGTCAAAAAAACAAAAAAAATTTTGCAAGGGCGTGTTGTCAGTTGGGGGAAAAGTAACAATTTCCACAGACATGCGCCAGGAGGATTATAGCCTGTTTTTATGCAAACTGAAAGAAGGAGGAATAATATTTGCTATAAAACTCATAGATTACAGATGTTTGATTCAGTCCTTTTGAGCCCCACTGTTCTGACGAGTGCCTTTATGTTGTACCCTACCTAGTGTTTAGCGTAGACTGCAGCACAGTGGAGTGCCCTCCCTTCCAGCAGGTCCAGTGTCCACCTGACAGCTATGAGACCCAGGTGCGTCTCACCGCGGACGGCTGCTGCACCCTTCCCACCAGGTGAGCCTCGACCTCCCACTGAATGCAAGGATCACCACTCTCTGTCTCCCTGGCTGTCATTAAATGTAGTCCGGTAAGCGTGAGTGTGCACTGACTCCGTAAATCCCATCTTTAGGTGTGAGTGCTTGCCCGGCCTGTGCAGCTTCCCACAATGCACCGCGGGGAGCACCGCCCAAGTCGTGTCCCACGGTGACGGAACCCCTGGGCGATGCTGTGATATTTATGAGTGTATCAACGGTGAGTTTGGCCATTCTCTCTCCTTCTGAACCGCCCGTCTCACTGCTCCTGAGCTGTTATTAAGAATGGTAATGCTTTGTTTTTCAGCTTACTGCTCTGGTTATTTTTCAAAAATAGAGTCCCATGCCAGTATAGCTAATAGTATAGAGGTTAGGAGATATCCCTATTTACAGCAAATAGATATCTATTTCTCAAAATCTGGTGATTGGGGGTGGGAGGTTACATAATGTTGAATTTAAAATGCAATGTGCAAATCATGGCTGTTTATGAGGTTTGTGGGAGGGGGTTGTACTTAAATGAGAAGACATTAGTACAAAAGACTGTTACAGACTTGAGAAAACATTACATTGTTGCAGAATTCTTGATCGTTTTACAATGATGAGTCCCTAAAATTCCACCCCTAAATAGATTTTATACTGTAGGCAGAAGAAGAATACCCAACCCATAATGTGCTCCGGTTCATCAACCCAGCAGCTTTATGGTAGCAGTTTGTACAGGTTGAAGAACAGCGCAAATTAGCAAGAGAGTAAGAGAGAAAAGGTTGAAGGAGGGGAGGATACTTTCAAATTATAGCAAATTCTCAATGATTTATAGAGCTTACGTTATGGGAATCAGTTAACTTTAAAGGCCGAGACGGTCTTTTAAAGAATCATTTGAAGACCTTGCTTTTTAAAAAGCGGAATCTCGAGTATCAAAAAGAAAATGAATACATTCTGAAAAGATCTCTCCATGGGAAGTCTTAAGAGATGTGACATGGTGTACGACACATGGAAAGATCTCTTCATGGGAAGTCTTAAGAGATGTGGCATGGGGTACGACCTGTGGAAAGATCTCTCCATGGGAAGTCTTAAGAGATGTGACATCGGGTACGACCTGTGGAAAGATCTCTCCATGGGAAGTCTTAAGAGATGTGACATGGGGTACGACCTGTGGAAAGATCTCTCCATGGGAAGTCTTAAGAGATGTGACATGGTGTACGACACATGGAAAGATCTCTTCATGGGAAGTCTTAAGAGATGTGACATCGGGTATGACCTGTGGAAAGATCTCTCCATGGGAAGTCTTAAGAGATGTGACATGGGGTACGACACGTGGAAAGATCTCTCCATGGGAAGCCTTAAGAGATGTGACATGGGGTACGACCTGTGGAAAGATCTCTCCATGGGAAGTCTTAAGAGATGTGACATGGGGTACGACCTTTTTAAAGCCTTTCAGCTGCAGCAGGGCGGGGATTCTTCTGATGGTTGCGGTGGCAGGGGATTGGGTGTGACAGGCAGCATCCCTTCTCCTCTCAGCCCTACTGGCTAGAACAAACATCCGTCAGGGATGTGCAGCCAGTGGTCCGTGTCGTCCCTACATCCCTTTGTGTTTCGCCGATTTCAGAACAAAGAGCCACGCTTTCGGAGATCCGCGGAACATCAAAGCAACTAACAGAAATATAAACTGATTGAACTCTGGCTCCATGGCGTATTTATCTGCATGGATGGAAGGAATAGGGATTAATTAATATTCTGCGGCTGAAAGGGGGCGAGGAGTGGGAGGAAACGAGGAGTGAAGATGAACTGATCCCTATAGGGTGGAAACTGATCTAGGAATCAATTGAACAACAGCTGTTCAGCACACGTCACCCCCCACACACACACACACACACACGCACACGCACGCACACGCTGCGGCACTGCTGTAATCCTACATGTACCTGACCTCTTCCAGGTTTGCCATGTGACTCCCAGTGATTAAGAACAAATTAACACCAAGCACACAGACACGTTGATAAACCTCGGGCGTGACTCTTCAGACATGCACAGTGAGAGAGCTAAAAACCTACTTATATAGGTTTTCCGAATTTTTGGTAAGGACTCACAGCTGGCTGCTCAGTATGGCTGACACATAGTTTTGTGTGTGTATGTGTCCTTGTTTTTCTATGGTTGTCAGAACCAAATATGCCCCCCAAGAATAGTAAAACCAGGAAAATTCAACCTTGTGGGGACATTTCGTCAAATCTCCCTGAGGATAAAGGCTATTTCTGGCTCAAGGGCAAGGTTTAGGGTAAATGTTAAAATTTCGGTTAGAATCAATGATTGGGGTTAGGTTAAGGATTAGGATAGCCTGTTAGATCAGGTCATTATACTCTGGGCCAAAAGTTGTATTTTTCCTGTCAGCCTGAAAACAATGACCAAAAACTGCAGACATTTTCCATTTCTAAGCAATGTGTTAGTATTCCATGTGACTATAGTCAGGTGTTGTTTTAGTGCAACTCCAATTTATGAAAATAACTTTATAGATAACAGTAACTGCGTAAACAAGCAAGCCAACTACAGCCTTGTTGCACCAAGCAAAGCTAACATTGTCATAGCAGCTAAGTATCCTCATCGACTCATGCATTGGTTGATTGGACAAGTCCAAACATGATAAAAATTCTCTTATTTACTGTTTATTTATACAGAGTAATCAAATGAGATCTCTTTTAAACAATCACAATTAACAGTGAAAAGTTTGTTTATCGGACATTTAAATTGCTTTCTAGGCACTGAAACTTAGCTTAATGTCATTCTGATTGGCATTCCACAAGTGTGAGGCATAGCCTTTAAAAGCAGTTTTACCCAGTTCTGAGTAAGCCTGCGGTATCTTCAGGGCTAGTCAGTCTTGAGAGCATGTTTGATAACTGCTGTTTCTTCCACAGAAATTGAGGTTAGATAGTCAGGAGGTTTCTGCATGACAGCCTGATATAAAACATCTACCAATGTCTGTCCGTTTGTAGAAGTAAGGGAGTCCCAGCCAACCTGGGATATATAAAAGACAATGACGTATGCAGCAATTTGCATCAATGATAAAACACAAGGCTGAATGATAGATTGCATCCAGAGGATTCAGTACAGGCTGGGGCATACTTATATATCACTTTGTCATAATCTAAAAGGTACATAAATGTTGCTTGCACATTTTCATTTCTGTGCTGACACAGCAAACATGATTTATTTCAATAAAAGAAGACATTTTTAATCTTTAGCTTCTTTACCAACTCAGTGATGTGTGTTTTAAAAGACAGATTTTCACCAATCCAAATCCCAAGGTATTTGTAGGAATGAACACATTCTGTAACAGAACCGTTGAGGGTAGTGAATTTGGCATCATCCATAAGTGGGTTTTGTGATCCAGAGAATAGAAAATACTTTTTTATTTGCAAGTACTATTAGCATTTAATACCAGCCTACTTAATTGTTGGAATTCAGACTGCAGGTGTCCCTGCTAATGCTATAGAGGGAGCCGCAGAATGTACTACTGTCATTAGCATTTTTTTTTTCTCAAAGAGTTACTGTACCCATATCACTAATGTTTTGACTTCAACAAGGTTGAACCAAAAATGTAACCCTCTGTTACTCCTTTATTAAAAACAAGAAATTCAGATTACATCCCACCAGTTACAATAGCCTGGGTTCTATCAATGAGGTACTTTTGAAACCAGAAGCAAGTTCCTTGGCAAGGCCCAATGAAGACAGCTTTTTCAATAAGATTGAGCGGTCAACTATACAAACAGAGCATTTCTCATCCAAGCCTTTGACTATATGTAGTTGCTGTCAGAGTACTATGCCCATGTCTAAAACTAGATTGATATCTTTTCAAAATGCAATTTTCATATAAAAAGGACAACAACTACATATTTACGAATGACTCCAGAATTTTAGCAAGGCATGACAATTTAGAGATAGGACAAGTTCTCAAGGATACTAGGGTCCCTACACTTATTTAGTGGGAGGACATGGGCCTTTTTCCAAACTTTTGGGATTACCTCAGAAATGTATGTTAAGTTAAAGATATGTGTAAAAACCCAAGGGATAAATATGCAGTACTAACAGATCTGGATAAAATGTATCTGACCTGGTGTTTTTTTTAGTGTCTATAGCAAGAAAAAAATCATGGACTTCGTTTTCATTGAACAGACTCTGTGAAAACCCTTGACTGTTAACATCAGTGTTCCTGCATCATTGCTCAATTTTCATGAATTCCACTCTCATTTATTCCTCTGTCAGCTGGGTTAGACATAATGGTTTTCTCAAAAAGACTGCATGCTGCAATGGTGTTGATTAAAAGCATTTACTGTAGTGTACGTTTGGCTTCTCAACCCGCAGTAATGAAATCAAGGTCACTTTGGTAAAGGTCTTATAAGAAAGCTAACTCATTAAAATTCCTAAAATTTATTTTGTAGATGATACACGCTTAGGGCCATTTCTAATTGGACATTGGTTAATATCTAGTGGAAATACACCGATTGTCATATATTTATCTGGAGCATTTGTCAAAATAATCAATCAATGTAGACTTTACTGGCTCTTTTAGATTTGGTTGTGTTGATTTATTGATTAGCTTGGTTAAGTTCAGCTCAACACATAAATCCTTCATACAGTGTACTTCCTGTGATTCCCAGATTAAGTTAAAATCTCCAAAGATAATCACTTATACATTAGGATTATTGAAATGGTATGTTTTTTTTCTTTGTAGAAAATTGTTTGCATTCATCTTTCATTATTATGGTTTCCAGACTAGCATTCCGATTGCTTGAAGAAGTGTTGCAATGTCTGACCTTGCGAAAGCAATGGCAGGAGACTTGGAGGTACAGCATTGTGAGAATAAGGTTAAGAGTATGTGTGTTTTTGTGTTAACTTTTAAACAAAAGTGAGATATTCCCAGCTTACGATGTGCTCATGAGTGAGTGAGGTATTACTGTACAACAGTCCACTCACACTGGCCTCCTGACTTATTGCTTATTTATCATACTTCCGGATCACATAGTAGTTGGCTTGACCGCATCTAACAAAGAGATGCTTACATTAGTCTAATTGAGAGTACAAGACATTTAACTGTGCATTTCCTCCCTTTCCAACCATCCAGATTGTAAGCCAAATAGCAAGCCTACCTGTTTGGTGCTGTGCCCTGTCCTTGGCACTATTAGTTCTGTCATTTTTAAAGCCATTAATTAGCCTATAGTCAAATAATTTAATGATCTCCTAAAAACTTGCCACAGCAAGCTGTGGCAGGCTTTTTTAATATACTACTGATTTGATAATGTGGTGATAACAACAATTCACTTAGAAGTCTATTTCTTTTCAGTTATACAGTTATAACAAAAGAACAAAAATAAATCTGTTGAAGCTCATCTGTTATTTTTTTCACATCCTATTTATGATACTATGTTTAGGGTTTTAATTAAGTGTTTAACAATTTAATATTTCCGTCAATGTCTTTCAGCAGAAGCCCTTACTTTGAGTGACTAACAGTAGTGAGTGCGTACGTTTTCATACTTTTTCATCCTAGCTGTGCCAGTTCAGCCCGGGAATACTTTGAATGGGAATACCTTTGTGTTACAACATGCGTAGTAAAACCCAAAGTGTGTGTGCGTGTGTGTGTGTGTGTGTGTGTGTGTGTGTGTGTGTGTGTGTGTGTGTGTGTGTGTGTGTGTACATGTGTGTAAGGAACATGCTGTTCTCGATCAATGACTACTCCTAGTATTTCATTGTGCTTCACTGCAGGGGAACCGAAACCCTCAACAGCTGTATTATGGTTGTCATTGGACAATCTATACTTCTCAGACAAACATCGACCCAGACTCTTTGATTTACCTTTTGAATCAGATCCCGCAATGGCTTTTTCTCCGATATGTGACCATTTGCTCAATTGAAGTTATGTCAGTTAAAGATTTCCACTGTCAGCTAGCAGACCTATCAATGGAATAAATGCAGTTATGTCTGTCGTCTAACGCTACCTCGTCGAGGACCGTCTGGGTTGGAAGCCCTATTCACGGAGCACAGAGCATGGCCAAGAGAAGAAAGCTTTGACTGGATGAACTGTGGGGCCATCTGCAAACAGTGGTGTCTGCAAGCTTCTGTTGTCCCACTCCGACAGCAAATGTTAGCTGCAGCAGAGGAGACGAGACAGCCAAGGCACTCTACGGAGCATGTTTGGAATGGCCTGGGAACCTGCTGCGCAGACACGCGCAAACACCCATACACACACGCGCGTGTGCGCCACACCCAGGAGAACATTTGCCAATTTTGTGATGTTGATGTTCATCCATGCCGGCTCAGTCTGCTCCAAGTACAGTGACACAAAGGGAAGTACGGTATGGTAAATCAGTATTTCTTCATCTGGTTACTACCCAATGAGTCAGCTCTTATGTGTGAGTCCCTTTGATGTCGTCTGTGTGACACCGGCCATACTGGAGATGCTTAGAGGAAATGGAAAGTGAAGTGAAGCTTATTGATAATGTGAATGGCACGGAACCGGGCATTTTCACAGTGATTGTTAATTCCATGATTGAAAGTGAAATGGCATGCAGTGCTGTTAGTCTTATTAGCATTGAGAGATGCCATATTAATTGTATACACACACACTCGGCAGGCAAAGGGGCTCAGTGATAAAGTCAACAAAGACCACACCTTGTGATAAACATCACATTGGGATCGTTTGAATTAGTATTGCTGGATAATAACCAATCAATTGTTGAATATGACATAATATCGCCCCAGAGCTTAATACACTACAACTTATGCTGCATTTTGTGGTGCCAGATGTTGGATTGATTTGCCCGTATATCCTTTATTTTTAGCCACCTGTTTATCCATCTGTTGCAGTAGTGTGTTTTCCGGCGTAATGTAGTGTGACAAAGTAGCTGGAAAAGCCGCCAATCTCTTCTGGCACTTATAGGGCAGGTACACTTAAAGATGACATTTGTATTGAATGTGGGTGGCATTTGGATCGAGTGTTTGAAGTGCTACTGTTACAGGTGGACACGTCTGTATGTCTGTCCTCTGTTGCCCAACGCCGCTCACCCCTGAAGGAGGTTGTTATCGGGAGACGAGGCCACTCACACATTTTCGAAATCTAGTTTGGGCTCCGTGCTACTGACTTTGTTTTTCTCTTAACATATAACTCAAATAGCATTTTGGGAAAATGAAGAATGTCATTTGGATCCATGTATTTAGAGACCTGTCTAGTCATGCCCTGAAACAAAAAGAGGCACGTTGCTTCTGACCAAGACAGGGCTTCTACAACAACTAGAAAGCCATTGCTTTTCTGCCGACAGATCTGACCAAACTGACCTCTCTCAGTCAGACTTGACATGCATTTAGATTCTATCATTGGACAGGCCTGCACGTGGCCCCACTGAGAGATTTCTACTTACCGATTATTACTTATTCATCAATCTCTTTACGTTAGATATGATTATCTCTGGTGAAAGAGGAACACTATTGACTTTTAGATCATTCATGGTTAGGACCATTCAGGTTTATTTAGCCTGCCCATTTGAGGCCTGGAAGAGAGAAGAGGCTGGTGGTAGAAAAAACAGTTGTTGCCATAGCGAGGCCGGTGATTGACAGTTTACTCTGAGAGAGACAGGAAAGCACCTTAAACGTCTCGATCTCATGTTGTCTGTTTTTCCCTTATTGAGTAATAACTTTGCTATGTCAGCCCCAGCCCGCCCCTCCTCAGCCATCCAGAACAGTGTGGCTACCAGACCTTAAGCAATTAGACCCGGGATAATCCCTGGCTGTGCATTAGGTTGGGTTGTTCTGCCTGCTCTAGGATGATGTGAAGAAAGCCAGACGGAACAATGTGCTCTCTCTGACGGCTATGGCCAGATTAACACACATCGAATTAGGAAGGAGTCTTGGAATGTTCAACGGAGGCAGCCGATAGTCTGCTAATTTGGGAGATTACTACTTAGCGGTACCTTAAAGCCACTCTGGTTTAAGCGGTGACTGATTTAATGGCAAGTCACAGACGCAGGTTAGAGTAAACAACACATTACCGGACCGGCGAGTCAGAGGACAACCCGAAGCTGCTGTTGACTCTAGAAACAGGACATTTACTAAAGGTCATCAGCTCCAGTCGGAAATCTAACAATATCCTGTATCCAAACTAGTGTAGGCTAACGTACCACTTAGAGTATTGCACATTCATTCAGCATAGTATGATTACTGACTAGGCACAGTGACTTAACCTGTGAAGTAGTTCTATGTGGAAGAGCCTAAAACAACAATTGACCAGGCCTGGGAGCCATTATGAGATCAGATGTTGTTTACAATTTATTGCATTGCCTTTAGCATCAGGCACCGTCTCACTCGATAAATGAATATTATTCTGAACTCTTGAGGCTGTTTGTGCAACGCAACCTTGATTCGCAGGTGTTGTCGGCTGCCTGGTGGGGCTAGCGATGTGTTGTCGAGCAGAGCTGAGACTTTTCAGTCCATCTGTCTATCTGTCTGCCGAGGGAGAAGGGGGGTGGGGGGGAGTCACACCTGTCGAGGGCTTCATCACATTATCACATTATTTAGTCTCCGTCTCAGCAGCACAGCCAAAACATAAGGGCGTGGTGGCACCGGGAAATTAAGAGATCTGGCCGGCTGGGAATGGGGGTAGGAGAGGTGAGGGAGGAGGGAGGGGAAGAAGGGGAGGTGGTTGGTCTCGTGCAGATATCGAGGAGACTGGCAAGTGGGTAGGGGGATGGCAGAGAAGAGGAAAAGATAGGAGAAATAAAAGAGCTGGGAGACAGTGCACTCACAGGTACATGATACCTAATAGAGAGGACATCACATGGGTGGTTTAGTTCAGAAGAACAGTCAGAGACCTCTGGTTTCAGCAAACAGCGTAGTGAAAATATCCACGGTGTGTTTAGAAAACATCTGTTAATGTAGCATTGGTTTTCTACCTTAGGAAGGTACACATACTAGAATGACCAGCGTTACGTAGGATCAATTCTATGTACTATAACACTGGGATTCTCTTAGTAAGATTGTCCATTATGAAATGAAAGCTGTTGGCGGTTGAAACCTCTTCATTTTAACCTTTTACGACCACTAAAATTGTAGATATGAGCAAAACCGTCACGCATGTTTTCTGGATATCTGTTCAGCTATGCAGCCATACTAGTCACCGTGGGCCTGATATGAAGTATACCATTAAAGAAAATTACATGTAGTATGTTATACAAATCCTCCAGCGGGCTCCTTTCTTCCTTTCTTCTCCCTAGAAGTTCAAAGCTTATAGAGGGGCTAGGAGGCTTGTGCGCATGTAACGTGTCCGCCTGGGGAGCAGTAGCTCTCTCCTTTTACTCCCTCCTCACACACTCTCCCTACCAAGAGCTGCAGTTAAACAAAACTGTTTCACTGATTGCAGGCTATTGTATGATAAGAGGTTGAGGTTAAATTATATAGTTTTGTACTTGTTCATTCCTGCTGTTGCATGGCACCGTAGCCGTTAAGGCTGCTTTACTCACCACGGGGTTCTGTCAGACATCAGATTCTGTTAGACTGACCTCACAGCCTACTAGACCTACCTCATACCGTATTACACTGACCTCATAGCCTATAAGACTGACCTCAGCACTTATTACAATGACCTCATAGCTTGTTTGACTGACCTCAAAGGCTATTAGACTGACCTCAGCACATAGTAAAATGATCTCGTAGAATATTAGACTGACCCCAGCTCCTAATAGAGTAACCTCAGCGCCTATATGAGTGACCTCTGAGCCTGTTAGACTGAAATCAGAACCTATTAGTGACTTCAGAGCCTAATAGTGACTTCAGAACCTATTATACTGACCTCAGAGCCTATTATACTGACCTCAGAGCCTATTATACTGACTTCAGAACCTATTGTACTGACCTCAGAACCTATTGTACTGACCTCAGAGCTTATTATACTGACCTCAGAACCTATTATACTGTCATCAGAGCCTATTATACTGACCTCAGAGCCTATTATACTGACTTCAGAGCCTATTATACTGCCCTCAGAGCCTATTATATTGACCTCAGAGCCTATTATACACACCTCAGAGCCTATTATACTGACCTCAGTGCCTATTATGCTGACCTCAGAACCTATTATACTGACCTCAGAACCTATTATACTGACCTCAGAGCCTATTGGACTGACCTCTGAACCTATTGAACTGACCTCAGAGCCTATTGGACTGAACTTAAAGGCTTCTATATTGACTTCACAACCTATTAGACTGACATTACAGTCTGTTACACTAACCTAACATTCTATTAGATTGACCACAGAGCGTATTAGACTAACTAATGGATATTAACATAGAATGTGATCCAGCTGATATACATGTGTGTAGTGCTGTGTGTGTGTATATGTGTGTATATATGTGTGTACAGGTTTCTACAGCATAAATCCCTGCACGGATAATTAAACAAGAAAAATTTGATATTGTGGAGACATTTTGCCAGTCCCCTTCAGGAAAAATACAACTTGCTTTGGTCCACACAAAGATTGTAAATCAAGTGTGTCTGTGTATATGTGTGAGTGTTTGTGGGTATTGGATCACTCTTTATTGCCTTGAGGGCATGCAGCGGTAAAAATGAGGCTGTGAAAAAGAGTATCTCCTTGTTTGATTATCGTCACCATAGCAACCAGGATCTTTACATATTTTGATTGACAGGCAGCCAGGTGTTGCTTTTGGAAGTGTTAAGCTTGTGAACATGGTGGCAATGCTAAGTAAGACAATGTTTGCATCACATGTCTGGCAGTACATTTCTGAATATATTCATAATAGGTGCGTTAGCTATTACAAAAACATGTTAAGCTCATTGTTCCCTCCGATGTATTTTACAGCCAATGGTGAATCCGCATCCAGGTTTGGTGGGTAATCAAATATTTACATGAACAGGATACCTCAATCACGCAGTGCCACAACATGCACATCTGTTGTTGTTTTTTTAATGTTTTATGTCCTTGGGCTCTGTGTCTTGGCAAGCGTAACACTGGTGATGTATACTCCCAAATGCTAGAACTATATTACTTCTCAATCACAAGTAGGTTATCAGGGTGCTTTGAAAGGTGCTTCTCTTTGGATCAAATTAAGACACAGGCACACACACTCGCACACAGTTTGCCAATCTGTGTTGGATTCCTGTCTTTGCTCTATAGGTTGATTGATAGGATTATATGTGAGACCTTATGAGACAGTGGACTTAGCATCATCCATCACCCTAGTGAAACTAAATCGTCCTCCAAGTAATGAGATATAGAGCGTTGTTTAAAGTTACCAAGGAGAGGATCTTTCTCTCTTCCTGGGAGCAGGGCTTTTCTTGATCGTGTCTAACGGGAACTTATTGGCAATAAGAGTGTTGGGTTTTTTTTGTCCAATGGGAATGAACTTTTTGGCCATAGAAGAAAGTGTTGACGATTCATAGCCCTGGCTCTGTGTAATATGCTACCTGCCAAACTCTAATGTCCTAAGTTGTTTTCCGAGAGTTTTCGGGAGCGTATAGTTGAGTTCCATCTGAGTGATCCAGGCTTCAAAGGCCTGCTTCTGAACCTGATTCAGGGTTTACCATTTGAATGGTTGTTTTGTTTGGTTGTAGGTGTTTTGTGGATCAACAGAGCTTTAGCAGCAATACTATTAGCTCATGGTGATGTTATATGATAGGATCATATAAATACAGTGGATATGAAAATTCTACACATGCCTGTAAAAATGCCAGGTTTATGTGATGTAAAAGAATGAGACAAAGATAAATCAAGTAAGAACTTTTTACTCTTTAAATGTGACCTATAATGTCAACAATTCAATTGAATTGAAATCTTCAAGGGGGAAAAATGAAAAATAAAAACCATACAATAACCTGGTTGCATAAGTGTGCAAACCCTCTTTTAACTGGGGATTTGGCTGTGTTCAGAATTAACCAATCACATTCAAACTCATGATAAATAGAAGTCATTACACACCTGCCATCATTTAAAGTGACTCCGATTAATCACAAATAAAGTTCAGCTGCTCTAGTAGGATTTTCCTGACATTTTCTTAGTTGCATCTCAGAGCAAAAGCCATGGTTCGCAGAGAGCTTCCAAAGCATCAGAGGGATCTCATTGTTGAAAGATATCAGTCAGGAGAAGTGTACAAAAGAATTTCCAAAGCATTAGATATACCATGGAACACAGTGAAGACAGTCATCATCAAGTGGAGAAAATATGGTACAACAGAGACATTACCAAGAACTGGATGTCCCTCCAAAATTGATGAGAAGAAAACTGGTCAGGGGGGCTTCCAAGAGGCCTACAGCAACATTAAAGGAACTGCAGGAATTTCTGGCAAGTACTGGCTGTGTGCTACATGTGACAACAATCTCCTGTATTCTTCATATGAATGGGCTATGGGGTAGGGTGGCAAGACGGAAGCCTTTTCTTACAAAGAAAAACATCCAAGCCCGGCTGAAGTTTGCAAAAACAAACATCAAGTCC
>JACXGI010008589.1:9897-33040 GCA_016801175.1 Esox masquinongy | reverse complement strand
GTGGGGTGTGGGTGTGGGGTGTGGGGAGTGGGGTGTGGGGTGTGGGTGTGGGGTGTGGGTGTTGAGGTGAGCAGTTTAGCTAATTGATTGTCCTGGACGGGTGTGGTCCAATATGTCACTATTTAAATGTTCGACTGCTATTACAACTCCATTGTCTCACTGCCTTTTGCACATGCTGAATGACAGCTCATGTCACTGTGTTAACTAACTGTTTCTATTCCTTTAACTAACTGTTTCTATTCCTTTAACTAACTATTTCTATTCCTTTAACTAACTGTTTCTATTCCTTTAACTAACTGTTTCTATTCCTTTACAAAACAGAGCTGAAGGGGATTGTAATGTGCAGTAAGGAGTCAGGGAGATGACAACACGTTATGTCTCTAATAGCACTCATATGTAGCTATTCCTTTTCTAACAGCATTTTACCAGATATATTGACTTATTTTACACATTGTGATTTACACCAACAACCATGTTTCCTACAAAGTGCTCATCATTACTGCTGTCTGCCAGCCTGGGCCGCCAACCTACAGCCTAACACCTGGCCAGGCACCTTCATGCCTCTGTCCACACGCTCTTCCATGCCAAGAACGATTTCAAGAAGGAATATCTTCTGTACCTTTGCCAGAAACATAAAGCACAGAGTACAGCCTAAGAAGGTTGAATGTGGAAATGCAGAGAGAAAACAGCTTAGAAGTAAGAAGTAAATTATGGAAGGGTGGGTCAACCTACAAACATTGAGAGTGTACCCAAGAGGTTAAACCAGGAAGTATAAGCGAAAATGTGTACCCACCAATCTGTGCTGTGATTTGTTGAATGAACGTAACTGACATCAAAACAAATAGGCTGCATTCCAAATGCATTCCACTGCATCAGCCACATCTGTTCCCACAAGTTCACCAGTCAACGGGCTATGGTTAAAAAGTTCCAAGCTTGTTCTATTAATTGTATTTCTGTGGTACACGCCAGTAACAACATTCCAGTGTTCTATGAAGTGAGTCACTGAGGGTTCTGTGGACAGGGCTCTCAGGTGTGAGTCATGAACGGTGCTGTCTGAGGTGGACACATGGTCTCACAGACAAGCACAGGCAATAAACCGTACGCCTTGACAAGCAAAGCTATTACGTGCTGTGAAACTCTCAGGTGACTTTTCACAGCATATTGGTTTTTAAAGATCTGTATATCCACTTCTCTCTGTCTCACTCAGACATACAAACACACACACACACACACACACCCACATGCACGCACGCACGCACGCACGCACGCACGCACACACACACACACACACACACACACACACACACACACACACACACACACACACACAGACGTGTTGGTCTGCATTCTGCTGAGCATTAAAGCCTAGTGAGACAGGTGTGTGTGTAGATGTGTGCTGCTGTGTGTGTGTGTGTGCTGTCAGTGTTCTGTCTACTGCTCCTTCTACCTCCTCACATGGTCTCCACTCGTGATTAAAATAAACATTGTTCACACACATATACACACGCAAACCCACACACATACACACTCCCTGTGCAAACTAATTTCCAAGATAACACTGAGTCACATTGCAAACACCGCAGCCTTCATCACTCTCCAATGACTCTGATCACAATGTCATACACCATATTTCCTATGAGGTGCACTGTCTTTGACCAGGAGGACTCCAGTCAGAAGTGATGCACTGTCTTTGACCAGGAGGACTCCAGTCAGAAGTGGTGCACTGCCTTTGACCAGGGGGACTCCAGTCAGAAGTGGTGCACTGCCTTTGACCAGGGGACTCCAGTCAGAAGTGGTGCACTGCCTTTGACCACAGGACTCCAGTCAGAAGTGGTGCACTGCCTTTGACAAGGGGGACTCCAGCAGAGTGCGAATTATACAATGACAATCAGTGGTGTCAACTTTTTCTTCAGGGCGTAAAGAGAACTCAGTAGAGCGCAGGCGCGTGCCTCAGTGAACTGAAGTCTGACAATCCCTACAGTATCTTACTTATTTAACATAATGTCTGCAGTCTGTAGATGATGATAAATCCAATCCATTACACTAGTTCATGCAGCATGAACCACACAACAACCTTTGTAGCCAGGGGTCACCAACAAAGTGTCCTAGTGCAAAACTGGCAGCAAGTCAGACCCACACACACACTACAACATCAGACCATCATTTCTGCTCAAACACAAACCCACACAATTCCAGACCCAAAGACACTCTCAACATGCCAAAGAGGTAGACAGATGTGTTACTACCATACAGCATCTAGGCCGGTGCCTGACTAAAATAACTGGCATAGACCATCCAATAATCTAAATTTGTCAGCTGTTTCCTTACTAAGACTATTTTCAAGGTAAGATAACAGCAGATTTTTTGGTGATCTATGCCTTTAAGTAGTAGCTAGGGTAATGTTTCAGTCTTCAAAGCAGCCTATTGCAAAAGATTCTATTAAATCAGTCATATCTTTACCACAGAGATCAAAAATTTACCACAGAGGTTTGGGTTTACTCTCCATGGCCGAAATGCCAAGCCATAGGCACACAGTGAGTCAGAAAACATGCAAATGAGGAGAAATCCCCAACAGATTTTACAGAAATAACGGCCGTTTTTGACGACAATAACCAATGCCAGTACTCAGGAACATGTTAGCAATATTCTATCCTTACATTTCCATGCAGGTTAATCCAGAATAAATAACTTTTAAAGGTGCTAGCTTAACCAAAGGGAGAAGGGAGAAAGAGCACAACCAGTGGCGTCGAACTGGGGTAAAGGGCTACTGAGTATATAGGGCCCGAACGTGTAGAGGGGCCCTCGAAAATGTTTGAGTCTTGAATAAAGAGGGGAGGGGCCCTCAGAGACCGCCTATGTACAGGGCCGAGAATTTTGTGCTACACCCCTGGTCACAACACATCTTACCAGCACAGAAGCTGTCCAAATGTTGCCGGGAATTTGTACGTATGTCACTCATGCATCTTTTGTGTGTCATTAATTAAAGCTCCCCCACTACAATAGGAAAATCAAAACTATGAAGACATATTCATTCATTCAACTGGCAATACACAGAAATGTTGACTCCATGGCAGTATAATATGCTGCTGTGTGTACTTTTCTCTGCAATAAAGTCAACATTTCTATGTATTGCCAACCTTTTATTGAATGAATGAATGTCTTCATAGTTTACTTGTTGTAGTAGGGTGGGCTTTCGTTAAAAAAAAGCCACTGCGTTGGGAGTCAGGCAGGCAGGCGAGACATTTAGGTGTGTCTGAAATCGTATTACAAGATTCTTCCAGGCATGCATATGGTAAGTATATTGTAATATTTACGAATACAGCTAGGAACGATATATAAATGTTTCAACCCCCCTGATCTGTTGTTTTTACCTATTTTGGGGGGGCCCATTTGTTAATTAGGGGGGTCAAATCCCCCCAGTCCCCCCCTGTAATTCAAACCCTGGACCCCAGTCAGAAGTGGTGCACTGAATTTGACCAGGGGGCTCTGCGAAAACCTGTGGTGCACTGAGTTTGACAAGATAATCTGCAAAAACCTGCATATTGTAAAAAAATATGTACTTCATGAATGTTCTCTTGTCTGCCCCAGTCACCCTACTTACGCATAGTTTTTACACTTAAAACTATGCATTATCTTCATACTCTACCCAGCACTGGGTGTTGTTGAGTTTTCGGTCAAGGGGCATGGATGTTTACTTGTTAAGACTTCAAATGGTGATTGAGGCTACTTCAAAGGATAACAAGAACAGTCAAAGACATGGAACCTCAACGAAATAAACCACCACTCTGCACCAGACCTCCAGCTCAGCCAATCAGAACCTGTTACTGTACTGAGGATGTCATTTGGACACACCCGGTCTCAGGTATAGACATCAGTGAGACATTATACGCAAAAACTTTACACTAGAAACAATTACACAACAAGTAACCTGTTCCGAAGAAAACATATGATGCTGAGGTATGTGATGTGTAATGTGTTGCGTGACGGTTACTGCACCAGGGTTGGGGCCAGTACGACAAAGACGACACGCCATGAATGGAGCTGCACGTGTGGAAACAAAGATGAGGCCTTGTTTACATTTATGTTGTTTACAAACATAGGAGTAACACTGAATTAATGTGACAACTGTGGATTGGCTCTTCGATAGCTTAGTTGCAAACATAATGGATAAAATCTTTTTTTTTTTTTGCCAGACCGCGTAAGCGGAGCCGTCCTAGAAAAGCAAATGTCTCTTTCTGAGTGAGTGAGTGGGTGACTGACTGACTGCCTACCCCTCGTTAAATAGCGTAGTGGTTAGAGACGCGGACTATGGAAAAACAGGTCCTGCTTTCGACACCCGTCACAGTCAAAACACATTATGCCTTCAGTAGCTATGTTACTGGAAGCCAAAAATAAAACAGTTCTAGTGGATTTTCAAATTATGCATTAGGATTTGTTCAGGAGGGACAAAAACATTGCTGGCTACACGATTCTCTCGTCTTTTCAGCTGACGAAAAAGTCAGTTATCGTCACCTATATTGATAGATACTGTATCTATGTCATTCACAAATGGCTAATAAGCTGTTAAAAAGGCCAGTGACAAAAGAGGATTTGTTCAGGATAGACAAAAACTTTGCTGGCTACAACTCAGTAGCTTTGTTATAGGAAGCCAAAAATAAAACAGTTCGGGTGGATTTTCGAATTATGCATCAGGATTTGTTCAGGAGGGACAAAAACATTGCTGGCTACACGATTCTCTCGTCTTTTCACCTGACGAAAAAGTCAGTTATCGTCACCTATATTAATAGATACTGTATCTATGTCATTCACAAATGGCTAATAAGCTGTTAAAAAGGCCAGTGGCAAAAGAGGATTTGTTCAGGATAGACAAAAACTTTGCTGGCTACAACTCAGTAGCTATGTTATAGGAAGCCTAAAATAAAACTGTTTACTGTTATTTTGCGACTATTTCTGGTGGATTTTCGAATTATGCATGATCTAATGTCGAGACGCTATACCGACACTTAATAAGCGTGCAGTTCCGGGGCGGTTGGCTAAAGACATAGCCTCTCACATGGGTGACCTCGGTTCGAATCCAGTGCGGGTAACAACATTCATCACTTTCAATTGCAGGCCGGCTGAACTAGGCTTTTCTGGTTAATATAGGCGTCTTTCTTTTCATTTTGTAATACAGGCCAGTAATGTAGAGAGAAGGCACTGTTGTGGATTCTTTCGTATTGTCAAGTATTGTGATGGAAACATTGCTTTATGGCTATTCTTGTCACCATCAGTGAGTTTGGAGTTTGTTTTGATCAAAATAAATAAGTAAATCAAATATTAACTTTGTAAATCAAATTTATTCCAGGTTTTTAATGCTTTTTTTAAACACCAAAATGTGAAAACTATGCATAGTGTCTTTAGACTTTTAGTAGTGACATACATGTTTATTCAGATTTTTATTACAAGTTGTTACATATTTCATACAGGTAATGTATGCTGATTGGCTGAAAGCTGTAGCATATAAGACCGAATATCACGGGCAGGACATCACAGCTCACAAACGCTGTAGTCACCTTGGGAACCAGTTTACAGTGATATTTTGCCTCTCAGGGGTTTGTTTTTTATAACTCCAACGACATGCCATGCAAACACCTTGCATCAGACCGTACCACCTTAGGGGACACGCAGGGGACATAGAAACTCTTAAGCTGGTCCTAACACCACTGTCCACTGGACGCCAAGGCCTGGTCCTCCTAGATCTGACCACAAGTGGACACCAAGACCCAGCTATGTCTGGCCGGGATCCCTTGACCACTACATGCCGTGGGGCCATGGTCCTCAGTAGTCTGAGGGAGCGACGGAGGATATAGCAGCATGAAGACCATCACCAGACCTGAGTTTGATCAGAGTGTCCGTTAAAGAAGCACACAAAAAGCGGTCCCATGGTACCCTTATGGAACCACACAGTGGTCACCACAAGTACCTATATTTAGAACAAGGGCACTCATTCATTTTCTGGGAATGGGGAATGGGGTGTCTTAAGCAATTGCCATTGAGCAACTGCAGTTTGTCAAAGCTACAGTAACAAACCCAGAGTTGCCGTAGCTACACTGCTGGCCCCACAACAGAGGGGGCACTGTCGAAACGGGGGGCTGACGCAGAATGCACCTTTGAGGGGAACGCTGGATGTGTGTTGTACTTCAGTGAGAGAGAACAAAGTGCCTTACACGGCTGTTTATTAAATTAGGAGGCATAGAACGAGGCGGGACTAGAGAAAGTCAGTCAACTTACGTTGTCAACCAAAGGAGGTTTTGGTAGGTGATATATTTTGTAATATTCCGACTAAAGGTATGTAACAGCGATAGGTATAAACAGCACCTGGTGTCTGTAAGAACACTGTCTGGCTCACCTTGCTATCTAAGTTTCCACAATAATAAATCAGAACTCTGCCAGCAATTCACTGTAAATACCAGCAATTCAAGCACTATCAACGACAAGCTGAAACAAACAGGTGGCCAAATGAGGCTATAAAGGAAACGCCCCCTGTTAAAATAACGTATGCTTCAATGGAAAGAAAACATGTGTGTTTGGTGTCATTTTTGTACCTCAGTCAGAGCTGTCATAGTTTCTGCCGGTTTAACTGTTTCCACTAGGTCCATGCTGGCAGAAACGGACTAAATGCAATGTAGGTGTTGTGACAGTGGTTTGTCTGTGTTTGTGTGTATTTGTGTATGTGCTTGTATGTGTGTGTGTGTGTGTGTGTGTGTGTGTGTGTGTGTGTTGTGAGAAAGTTTAAGAGACACTGGGGCTGGTCTTGAGTAACAGTATGGAGATAGAAAATGAGAGAGAGGAGATAGAAAAAAAAGTGGATTAGAAAGAGAGACAGGGAGATGAGAGGGAAGAGAGAGGTGGTGAGAGAGAGACTTATTACTTGATAACGTTTATACCAATAAGGCATAAAATACACACACTTTCTTCAGTAATTATTTTATATGGTCCATTATTCATTATTTGTTAATAACTCTTTTTTGTAGAAACATTGTGCTTGACAATAAAGCATCTAAATGAACATGAAGGTGGCCTGGGGCCCCGCGGTCTCTCGTAAACCACTGCCACATGGGTTTGGTTCTGGCCTACTGGGTTTTCACCACTGACTCTTCTATGTCAATAAGGCCCGTAATGCTCATCAACAAATCTTATTAAAAACCAATGTAATTAACAGAGAGTGCACAACTTCATTCGTCAGCACGCACGTTCTCCTACTGTCATACAGAGAGGTTAACAGGAGGAGGTTCTCACTGTACCACATACAAACAGGATGAAAAGGATGTCACGATGTCAGCGTCTCATGTCAATCACCACTTCTATCAGAGTCTTTGAGTTGTGGCGTCCCCACAGACTTCACAACCTTATAATTATCACATGGATTTCCCTTTGGTAATCAACATGTATTCCAAGAATGACTGGAAATGTGTGAGAACCCCAGTGAGCGAGGAGAGCATTAAGCAGATATTGAATGGGCTTGATTGACTGGCAGGTTTCCAAAAGTGATAAGTAATCTAACCTCTAAAATGAATAGCTGTGTGGTGGAGATTGTATCCCTGCATTTCAGTTGCACATACTACCTTACACTTTCAATTTGCCTTCAATGCACATTTAGAATTGTCATTTGTACTTACATTTGCCTTCATTGCACATTAATACATCTCGCTTATAACACTTCTGGTTAGATGCTAACTGCATGTTGTTTTTCTGTCTTTGTACTTGTTCAATGACAATAAATTTGAATCTAGTCTAATCTAAGCATGTGTGTGTGTGCGAGTGTGTGTGTGTTAGAGAGAGTTTGTGTGAGGGAGAGTTTGTACGTGACAAAGTAGGAGAGTGTGGTCTGCTTAACTAACCCAGTACACTAACACATAGCAGTAGACCGTTAAAACCCACTACTGTATATTCCCAGAGGAGACTTCTAAAACACTCAGCACCAAGCTGATCAATTAAACCATTCATCCACTCTGAGTATTACACACACAAGCTCTTCACAGATGTCTGACAGGAAAACACAAGGCCTCTTATCCCTGACCCTGAAGTACGGCCAAACACGGGAAATAGTGCGGAGGAAAATGTGTCATTTTTTTCATGTGACATAGTGAAAGTAAGAGTCTGTATGTGTGCAAGACAGAGAGAGTGAGAAAAAGAGAAATAGAGAGGGGGAGCCGAGAAAGAGAGCGGAGAACAGAGAGGACAAGGGCTGATTGAGAGAAATGAGAGAGCAAAGACCTGTCCACGACATGCTGATCTCAGCTGATTTCTTCTTCTTTTTCAGACCATAGACATTCTTGCCATTGCCTCTGGACCCCTCAGCCTCTCTCCTCTCTCACATCTCTCCTCTCTACTCTCACCTCTCTCCCCTTCCTCTTCTCACTTTTTCCCATCTCTCCTCTCCTCTCTCACCTCTCTCCTCTCCTCTCCTCTCTCACCTCTCTCCTCTCCTCTCTCACCTCTCTCCTCTCCTCTCTCACCTCTCCTCTCCTCTCTCACCTCTCTCCACTCTCCCCTCTCTCCCCTTCCTCTTCTCACTCTTTCCCATCTCTCCTCTCCACTCTCTCCCCTTCCTCTTCTCACTCTTTCCCATCTCTCCTCTCTCACCTCTCTCACCTCCCCTTCTCACTCTTTCCCATCTCTCCCCTCTCACCCGCTCTCTCCTCTCCTCTCTCTTGCTGTTTCGGTCTGCAGTACTCAGTCCAGTAGAGGGTCAACAACACAGCCCACACCACTCATTAGCAGACACACATGCAAGCCTGGTGACTAACGTGTGAGAGGGGTTGATCAAATCCAGACATTAAATCACAGTTTTATGTTTTTGCTCTGACTTGATCCCTAAACAGACGAAACTCACACAAATAAGCACACCTGCTCATATGCACACGCACACACACACACACACGCACACACACACACACAGACACACAGTTATCGTTTTTTAGCGGGGGTTAAACAGCACAGTACATACATTTCAACACTTGGCCAATCTGTGAAAAGGAGGCGTTGGTGAGGAGGTCATGGTGAGGAGGTCATGGAACATGACATCACAGTCAAACTCTGACCTGATGATTACTGGCAGGTCACTGTGTGTGGTTTCCATGTACACTGTACACACCTATACACACCTAACACAGTACACAGA
This sequence comes from Esox masquinongy, assembly GCA_016801175.1. Lineage (NCBI taxonomy): Eukaryota > Metazoa > Chordata > Actinopteri > Esociformes > Esocidae > Esox > Esox masquinongy. Next base: position 23,877 of record JACXGI010008589.1, on the reverse strand, counting down.
AACACACACACACACACACACACTGTTGACAGTTCAGTTATATGAGGAGTTCATCTCTCGTAGACAGATAACACAAACATAATAATACCAAAGATCTGTGATGAATGAACCATATGAATAATATACAGTCATGCTCAAATATTTGCATACCCTTGGATAATTGATAATATTTGTATCATTTGTAAAGAAAACATGAGTGAGCAGGCAAGGACATGTCTTTTATTTCTTATGGGATTCACTACTTTGGTCTCTTCACTCCAAATTACAGTGTGCGAGAAGCTGTGAGGCATGTCAAGGTGTTGTTGGGCATATTGTAACCAGGTTTTTTGTGGCATTGGCGCAGTAAAGGCTTCTTTCTGGCAACTCGACCATGCAGCTCATTTTTGTTCAAGTATCGTCGTATTGTGCTCCTTGAAACAACCACACCGTCTTTTTCCAGAGCAGCCTGTATTTCTCCTGAGGTTACTTGTGGGTTTTTCTTTGTATCCTGAACAATTCTTCTGGCAGTTTTGGCTGAAATCTTTCTTGGTCTACCTGACCTTGGCTTGGTATCAAGAGATCCCCGAATTTTCCACTTCTTAGTAAGTAATTGAACAGTACTGACTGGCATTTGCAAGGCTTTGGATATCTTTTTATATCCTTTTCCATCTTTATAAAGTTCCATTACCTTGTTACACAGGTCTTTTGACAGTTCTTTTCTGCTCCCCATGGCTCAGTATCTAGCCTGCTCAGTGCATCCACATGAGAGCTTACAAAACTCATTGCTTATTTACACACAGACACTAATTGCGATTTAAAAAGTGTGGGAAATTCACCTTTAATTTCCATTTTCATGTGTGTGTGTCAACTTGTGGGTCTGTAACAAGGCTAAACATTCAAAGGTATGTAAACTATTGATCAGGGCCATTTGGGTGATTTCAGTTATCATTACTATACAAAAAGGAGACCGTTTTTTGCATGATCAGTCATATCTTCAAAATCAATGCCAAAATTTCACAATTTCTGGAAGGTTACGCAAACTTATGAGCACAACTATATGGATCAGAATTAGTTTGGTGCTTTGGACAAATCACAGTTTTGTAGGTGTTAGCATCCTTCGATATTTGGGAGTGGGGTGGAGCCTGGCATTACAGTTCCAGTATCTTCTCCAAACACATACGGACCCAGAAATGTACCTTATTGAGAAACTGACCAATTATATACTATGGTTCTGGGTTAACCAGGATTAATGAGGAGTTGACTTCCATCTGAGCCAACACAGACACAACACTTTGTCAACTCTCACTTTTTCCACGAAGGCCACAGTGGTCATAGACCATGGCAGAATTTCAACATGCTGTTAACCTCTGTGTGCTTCCCCTCTCTACCACCCCCTCCTCCTCCCCCTTCTCTCTACACTACTATCAACAGGAAACATCTTTCTCAGTCCAGGAAGTGCTACTCACTAATTGGCCTGATGTGATTCGCTGAAATCTTCTGCTTACGGCCAATGGGAGGGAGCTTATTTTAAGAGGTATAAAAGGAAAGGAGGCCCTTCCAGAAAACTCAGAGTACACCATTATTTGCACGGATGAATAATGTTTTGTGTGTGTGCTCTTGCAATACCTTCTTCATTTCTAATGTTTGTGTCTATAAAAACACCCTGACAGCATTACTAAGCACATCTGGTCTGGTGTTGATTCATACACCAAAACTCTTTATCTTCAAAACAAAATTATAGAATCATTCTGCTTTGAATTAGCCTATCTTCTTTAATCTGATATACTTTATATTTTCAGAGAATCCTTACACATTCATGATTAATGGATTGAATGAGTAACAATATTGTACGGAAGATACCTCAGCCATCTTGAATAGAAATACTATTTCCTACATAGGGCAAACTTTTTGGCCAGGGCTCCTTCCATTGTAAAGAGAATAGGGCCCCTGGTCTAGAGTAGTGGGAATAGGGCTCCTGGTCTAGAGTAATGGGAATAGGGCTCCTGGTCTGGAGTAGTGGGAATAGGGCTCCTGGTCTAGAGCAGTGGGAATAGGACTCCTGGTCTAGAGTAGTGGTAATAGGGCTCCTGTTCTGGAGTAGTGGGAATAGGACTCCTGGTCTAGATCGAGAAGTGGGAATAGGGCTCCTGGTCTAGAGTAGTGGGAATAGGGCTCCTGGTCTACATAAGTGGGAATAGGACTCCTGGTCTAGAGAAGTGGGAATAGAACTCCTAGTCTAGATCGAGAAGTGGGAATAGGGCTCTTGGTCTACTTAAGTGGGAATAGGACTCCTGGTCTAGAGAAGTGGGAATAGGGCCGTTTGAGATTAATACATATACTGTAGTTACCAGGTGTGTGTGTGTGACTTCCTTTTTGTTCCCAAAATTATTTAATCACAGTGGTATTTAAAAAGCTGAACTGGTATTACTATGTATCTGGTATTATTATTTCTCACTATGTTTACTGTGTAGCACTGCTATATGTACTGCTATGTATTAGGTAGTATTACTGTCTATTACAAACTGACCACATCCTACCACCATGCCACCATGCTGTTATTAGACCAGACACTGGGATTGGTTGAGTTTTAACTCCGTCATGTCTTCTGTTGTAATTTAAAACCCACGGCATGGGAACAGAGGCTAAAAATACCCTCTACCTACAGTACAACTGGTGACAGAAGGAAAATGCAGGACTTGAAATGTGTGTCTGTGTGTTAGCAAATGACTGGAACACTGACAGAATTCCCTAATGAGTAAGCAACAGGCTAGAGAGCTGGAGACAAAGGGGTTCGGAAGTCTCAGGAAGAAGAACAATCAGGAGGCCTGCGCAAATTCCAAGAAAAGCTCTGAACTCACAACTCACACAGACTAGGTCCTAAATGACCCTGCGCTAACTATATAGTCCACTAGGTTTGACTTTAGCCCTAACTATATAGTCCACTAGGTTTGACTTTAGCCCTAACTATATAGTCCACTAGGTTTGACTTTAGCCCTAACTATATAGTCCACTAGGTTTGACTTTAGCCGTAACTATATATTCCACTAGGTTTGACTTGAGCCCTAACTATATAGTCCACTAGGTTTGACTTGAGCCCTAACTAAATAGTCCACTAGGTTTGACTTGAGCCCTAGCTATATAGTCCACTAGGTTTGACTTGAGCCCTAACTATATAGTCCACTAGGTTTGACTTGAGCCCTAACTATGTAGTCCACTAGGTTTGACTTGAGCCCTGTAGCATTTTGCCGTGAGGATATTCCTGTGAGTGAATGGATAACTGAACACTGAAGGTTCACAATAGGGTTCAGAATAAGGGACACCACTGCAGCAGTATGGTGATATGACAGTATGGTAGTATGGGAGTATGGTAGTATGGTAGCATGGCAGCATGGGAGTATGGTAGTATGGTAGTATGGCAGTATGGCAGTATGGGAGTTTGGTAGTATGTTAGTATGGTAGTATGGGAGTATGGGAGTATGGGAGTTTGGTAGTATGTTAGTACGGTAGTATGGGAGTATGGGAGTTTGGTAGTATGTTAGTATGGTAGTATGGGAGTATGGAAGTATGGTGGTATGGTAGTATGGGAGTATGGTAGTGTGGTAGTATGGTAGTATGGTAGCATGGCAGCATGGGAGTATGGGAGTATGGTAGTATGGTAGTATGGTAGTATGGGAGTATGGTAGTGTGGTAGTATGGTAGTATGGCAGTATGGGAGTATGGGAGTATGGCAGTATGAGAGTATGATAGTATGATAGTATGGGAGTATGTTTCTGCCTCTTCATTTAAATGTGAGAAAACAACTTGTTGGTGGTCAGCTAATTTAGTATTAGGTAGCAAACATGTTTCTGGTCAGTCAGAGCAGGTACACAGTAGATTTCTATAGAAGTGATTATGGTCTTGATCTCAGGTCTGCGTTTAAACCGACTTGGGAACCTCTTTCCTGTCAGGCGGACATTGTTCTTTATTCCGTGGTATATGTGGGTTACCTATGTGGTGTCTGCCTATTGATTTGGCCTTGAAGCTTCTCTCTCTTTGTCTCACTGTCTCTCTCTGCATCTCTCTCCATTTCTGATTATTTTCAGTCTTCTTTGCACTGTATCTCTGTTTCTCTTTTTCTTTATTATCACTCTTCTTTGTCCTGTCTCTTTCTCCCATCATCCCTGCATCATGGCGGATCTCTTTAGGTGAAACATAATATGTTTGACAGAGTAGACAGCAGAGGGGCCAGTGATGACGATGGAAGATAGAGTAGGCAAGAGGTCATAAGGCAGAGTATAATAAATCTAAACAGCGTCCACCTTAATGTCTGTAAATATAAATTACCACTTGACCTCGTCCCTTACTTCCTCAGATGTACTGTAAATACTCAAATGGTGTTCATGTGCTTTCTTACAGTACATCTGCCATTTGTCATTTTGAAACACACAAATGACAGTTTAGTATTCAAATCACAGATTGCATGGATCACATGTAGACTAGTTGTGCTGTAGAATGAGATGCACGATTTCCTGACATTTTGTATGGAACAACAGCTTCAACAAATGAAAATCTCTCACACACACACACAGATAATTTCTTCCATGACCGCATTGCTCCACAAACAGATTCACTGTAAAAACAAAGAGACAGGCTCTCTCTTTCTGCAGTGTAGCCATGTAAAACATACAAAACAAAAACATCTGAGAGAAAAACTGGGATTACTAATGCCAAACAACAAGTAGCATTCAAGGGATTCTGCACTTTATGAATAAATACATGCACACACACACACACAGAGACACATACACGTAGAGACACATAAGCACACACACACACACACACACACACACAGATACACACAGAGACACATACACGTAGAGACACATAAGCACACACAAAAACACACTGAGGAGGAAACGATGGCCTAACTGTGAGAAGATTCACTAGTAGTGAAAACAGGAAGTGGTTTTTAACCAACGGCATTAAAGCAGTGAACATCACTCTGAAGCACCCTGCCAACTTCTTTATATGACGATCAACAGCATTATGACACACAGAACTCACTAGTCTCCATCTATGAAAATTTTAAGCAATGAAAATTGAACCACGCTTAACTGTTATTATTTCATGAAGGTATTTAAGACTAATTTAAGACTAACGTCAGACTTCTGCCATGTTCTGAAGTCCCAAATCAAATCAAACAATCTGAACTCGTCCAATAACAACCAAGCACTATTGGGAGGAATGTGTCAGTAGATTAACATAGCATAAAGAGACACGCATGACAGGTAGATTAGTGGTGTTGTGTTGTAATAACAGCGGGTCTATGGTATGCCTACCTGATGTTAAGTCTAATGATAATCTGTTATCTGCTAGCCTGCCTGGGGTCAGAGTTGGAGCAGAGCCGTTTCACAGCCTCTTCAGAAGTTAACGCACTACTGCTGCAGGCAAGTCATCTAACCTGAGTGTATTAAAAGTTTCCATCTCACCCTCCCTGCCCCTCATGGAACGTCACGTGGGTCAACCTTGCCGCTGCCCTCACTGGCCCCTACCTGACACAGGTTGAGCTGTGTGACCTGCTGTGCCTTTCGGCTGTTGGAGGGAGAACCCTGGGCCTGCAGAGTGCCTGGCTCTTTGTAGGAGAAGTGTCCCGACACGCTTTCACTTGGCCCCCAGCTTAGACAACAACAACAAAAGAACAATAAATGGAGTCCAGAGTCATTATCGTGAAATGCCTGGCTTAGAGCAGAATGCCGGTGCAACAAGACCCCTTGAACAGTGGTAAAGTCTCTGGTGAGCGTCCAGGCGTGACAATCAGTTCTGACAGTTTGGATGGGACTACAAACAAGATGGATCTGATAAGTGATTAAGTTGAGTGCAGCTGGGTGTTAGGGAGGGGTCTTAAGGAGAGAGTCAAGGTTGGGAGTGGACTCCCTCCAGGCTCCCACCCGCCACGACCTCCCTCACCCTCAGATCAACAGCCATCTTGACCTCTGAACAGGAACGACGGCAAAGACTGATGAAGATGTTGACCAACGTGGATGGTCAACATCATGGATGAAGAGAGTGACAGAGAGCATGATCGGAGAGAAAACATTTTACCAGGGAATAAGCGCGAGATATTGTAGACAGATGAGTAATGAAACGGCACGCCTCCAATGTCCCCCACTATACATGCCGTTGCTAAGCGCTAGACACACTGTTTTAATAAAACACACACTGTTATTCAGCATGTGACATGGCCGATGGTGATCCCATCTGGGGTGGTGAATGAGAAACACGCAGGGAGGGGAGTGTGCATCATGACTCAGTTATGTCAGCCTGTCCCCAGCATCCAGTAACATTACCTCAAACAAAAACACAAAGAACGTCTCAAGCATGGAGAAACCCCTGACAGCTGATCCAGGATGACAGTGAGCTACCATATCAGCCAAAATTCTACTCAGTGTCAAACTGCGCCACGCTTTATAACACGTAAGTTGCATATTATGTTATACAGCATAGGAGCATATATCAATAGGATATCAGCAGTGATGGTGGATATATAATATACATGGATTTAGAGAGTATACATTTACAGTGTAGTATATCTGGATGCAGGGAGATGAGCAAAATTGAGTGCACTACAGCCCAGTAATGTGGTTTACAGTTTGGAGGTGGCTAATGTGGCGCGCATCACCCTAGTCTCTCTGGGAGAGATGGTTAGATCCTCAGGGCAACCGCACAGGAAAATAAACTGTAGCGGAGGCAGAGTTTCTTGTTCTTGTTTGACCTGTATTGCCCGCTTGTCCTCAACCTGAGGATGGGTTATTTTTGGAATGGCGGGAGGGGTCCGCGATGATCTTTCTAATACACTTCATAGTCATGTAGGACCAATCAAAGACCTTGACAGTGGGTGAATGAAGAATGCTCACCATAACAAAGACAAAATCCGTCCAACAGATCAGGACCACTTTCCAGGGTGTGGATGTGTCGGAAGACCTCACCTGCAGAACTAAAGAATCTTCACTGAAAACCACTAGTTACCCAACCTTAAAAAAAGTGCCTAAAAGAGTTTGCAAAGTGATGGCAAGAGCAAAGTGTGGAGAAAAATGTAACGGTCCAAGATCCACAGCATACCAGTTCATGGACTGCGCTGAATCCAGCCACACAACGAGCCCAAACATTAATACAGCAGTAATACAGCATTAATACAGCAACACAATGACCCCAAACATACTGTCAAAGCAACTAAGGAGTTCAGGGACAATAAGTGGACAAGTTCATCTTCAGATTTGCATCCAGTTGAGCATGCCATTTGCTGAAGATGAGACTTAAAGCAAACATACACAGCATCTGTTGGGCTCAAAGGGTCGCACAACTCAGACACTCATTTCATGCTTATTGCTCGTATAAGGTTATACGAGCAATAACCCAACAATTATCGTCCTTCAAGTTAATGTGCAAAAAAACTTTTGTTGCCCTGAAATAGGAGGACAGTTTATAAAAAGTGTTAGCATTTATAAATGGTGCAAATATGTACACACATTTAACACTGGCTGATCTAATTTCACCCCTTCCCAGTATTGTGTTCTTACCAAGAGTTTTTTCAGTAGCTCGTGTCTGTGTGTGCATGTGAGCGTGTGTGTGTTTACCACAAAAGAAGACAATCGAAAGCATGACAAGGAAACAATCCACCCACCTGTGATCTAGCCAACACCCCAATCCACATCAACATAACAACCCAAAAAACTTTGCCGTCAATGTTCTATGAGTGCTGGTGTCTGTTGACTAATATCAAAGGTGTCCACACCTGATTAAATAATAAATCCCATCCTACCACAAGCCCTTGTCTCGTGCTAAGACTCAATGTGAAAGTAGGGTGCGTCGAGCAGCATATGTCGCACGTGCTGAATTACTATTTCGCCGTGCCGCGTAACGACCACACAGCGGATCCCGTTCAGCCGTCAACCAATCCGGTGGCTGTCCAGGTTACCACTGTTCAACTGAACCCACAACCAGAATTACTCAGTCACGGTTACACCCCACACACACCTTGTACTCTATAACAGCTCTAACTGTCCGTGGTGTAGCTCAACGCTGGATGTCGTCTCTCAGGCTGTGGGAAGATTATACACTTTCCTTCATCATTGTTACTGGTCAGAAGTGGAGCACTGAACAGAGAACGGGGTGGCGTTTTGGAGTCACGGCGGACGTTTGGCAGGGCAAATCCATAATCAGCTCTGCCCTCCTCACCCCTGAGGCAGTTGGTTTGGGGTTAGTGTTTCGTAATGATGCTTTGTCATGACCTCGGATATCGGGACATCGAGAGCTGTTGTGTGACCAGTAGGAAGAACCCGCAGCCACCATCGTGACCCATCGGCCACAGAAGTGTTCTGTTCAGATGGACAGACAGACAGACAAACCAACGCACAGGAGGACAGACACAGGTCGGCTGGACTGGCAGACCAGACAGACTGAAATGACAGGTTTCCTTTGTGGACAGGTGGGGGAGGGGAGATGGGGTAGAGTAAAAAATTATGTGGCACGGGAGACAGCATGGACCTTATAATCCTCAAGCTGACCCTAATATATACATATATTTCCACCTCGTGTTTAATGTTTAAGTGAGTGGCTCTTGATGTGGGCGACATGAACGTCTAAATGAAAATCATGTTTCTTCTTCTAATGTGACCACAGCCTCCGTGTGTCCGTCTGAGGGCTGGGTCCTCTTAGGATCCATGCTGACCTCTATGACTAGGATGTGACACTAAGACTGATGACCGGTCACCTACCACCCACTAGTTAGGACATGGCTGCCACTCTGTAATCCAACACATCATTTCTTCACTTCACTAAAGTTAGCAAAGGAAATCTACAGTTCAAAGTTCACAAACGATTTATCTGTATTGACCCTACATTAAATCCTGTACTTAAGTGAAAAGGCAGAAAGTTCTCTGTGACTTATTAAGAGTTCTAGCATCCCAAATCCCACTCCCCATATAGTTTAAAACTGCTATATGCTCTCGTGACAAGTAGCACACTATATAGGTGGTAGGGTACCAATTGGAACACAAACTCAGTCGCCTGGCCAGGTGAAGAGAGGAAATGCCGAGAGCATTCCTTCCTACTAAGAATGTTTTTTATTAGTGTTTTACTAATATCACCGTTTTGAGGTGTGTACACTAAAGTGCAGTGCAGACTGGACCACTTCAACGAGCTGAGCATGGCTTCAATGGGGAACCTGTGTAAGGGGCCAGGGCTAGTTTATTGAAACAGCTGGCACAGTTTAGCTCGGCATGTTCAAATGTGCTCAAGTCTGTGGTTTGAGTGCCATCTTGAAAAAACACAGGCCTCTCTAGACTTGGCTTGCAGGGGGATAGACCCAGGTTTTATTCTGGTTTTGAGTAACTGAGTGCATCTGTCTCTCTAATAGTGAATGCTTCACAAGTGTGAATCTTCAAAGCTCAAAGAACAAACAAAATGGAGAATCAGCAATGTAGCATATCAGAAGTGTACATGTTCTTACGTTGCGGTAGTAACTCACAGAGTCCAGACATCTAATTTAACATTAAATGCCATGTATATAGACAGCACAAAAAGGGGAATTATCTTGTGAAGTTTGCTTACTTAATCGCTTACTATAATGTCACGAGAACTAAAATCCCTTACAAATGTTACTGATTGATTTGAGGTTCCCATTTCTGACTATTACAACATATACAGTCCACTGTACAGTAGGCCCAGTAAACCCAGAATATATTCGATCCGTATATGCTGTGTGGATTCTTATTCTCACTGAACAGCATGGACATCCTTTACACTTTGACAGTGAAATAAATCGCACCCAGCACAAACAAGAGTCTGAATGTAAACAGTTAATAAACTGTTCTCTCGCTTTCTATGAACTATTTCAGTGCCTATGCATTCTCTAAATTTCTATGCATTACATGACTCTATATGCTCTCTCACACTCTCTCTACATCCCAGTGTCACTCAGTTGTATCCACATGCAGTAATTACCAACACGTTAAGGAAAGTAAAAGCTGCATACTTTGGAAAGGTGGGTCTCCATAACAAAAAGTGAAAACTAAGTCGTTGTCTGAGACAATTGTCAGGGTTATAGTGGAATGTGTGTGTGTGTGTGTGTGTGTGTGTGCGTGTGCGTGTGTGTGCGTGATCCAGGTCTACCTACTGAATACACATGGGATCCTCACAAAGATAGTAAAACCTGACAATTATTGATGTGGACGTTGACAACAAAAGATCTCAGACACAGTTTTGCAGACAGGACCAGGCTTAGTCGACGAAACCGGCCCTAGATCTGTTAAATCAGTATCACAAGAAAAGATAAGCATTCAGACTGATAAATGATTAGCTCTTGCTAGGTTTAGAAAATACTTCTTCGCAAGTCTTATGTCCACATGATCAGAGCACAGTTTAATTTTCTGTGGCGGTTCACATTAAATTCAGTTTAGCAATCTACTACGGACACTTCCTTGAACAACAACAGGATATTCGAAGCTGTAACACAGTTGTAATGTTCAATTATAGGGTGAATTCTGGGTAACATATTGCAATATTTGAGAGGATAAAAGAGTGTTGGCACTATTCCCTCCAAAGTAATCACAGGTGTTGTAGACAGCACTGCATCTGATCCTGCTACCCTCACATGGTAAACTCATGATCCTGACTGCCTTGGACCCCATCGGAACTGACAAGATAGTCCATTATCAACATTGGATGGCCTTAAATTCAATCATGTTTGCAGCCAATAAAAATGTGTCCGGGAGTTCATACGAGGTTGATCTTCAGTTTCCTGACTTAGAACAACAGACATCTAAAAAGAGCCCAAAATAAAATCCTTTAACTATCAAGAGATACCCAACTTCTCATTTCTTTTTCCTACTTCACTTTTCAAAAAACTGTAATGGCAAAATCTGTCAACCAGTTAAGTTTCTATGGCCTGAGTTAGCATCCAGGTGTTTTGTTCTGTCTTTTTATCTTTTGTTATTTGGGGTTGATTGTTAAACCATTTTTGTCATGACTGTAGCACTTCATACTTGATGAGTTCTTTCATGTTTCTTGCCAAAGTAGTCTGGCAGGATTTTGCATGCATGTCAGCTGGTTTTCATTGACAGGACTGCTCTCTGTGAATGTGTGCATCACTAGCATAACAATACAACGGTAAAGTTCCAAAGTAATTAAAATGAATTGTATTGTAGTGCAATAATGTCACTAACTAGAGAACTGGGTGTCATGACTGTTCCCTAGTTAGCCTAGTCCTACAGATGCTCCCTGGTTAGCCTAGTCCTACAGATGTTCCCTGGTTAGCCTACTCCTACAGATGTTCCCTGGTTAGCCTAGTCCTACAGATGTTCCCTGGTTAGCCTACTCCTACAGATGCTCCCTGGTTAGCCTAGTCCTACAGATGTTCCCTGGTTAGCTTAGTCCTACAGATGCTCCCTGGTTAGCCTAGTCCTACAGATGTTCCCTGGTTAGCCTAGTCCTACAGATGTTCCCTGGTTAGCCTAGTCCTACAGATGTTCCCTGGTTAGCCTACTCCTATAGATGTCAGAACTCAGAATGCACTTTGCCTCTCCTTCACACAAGTTATTGAGATTACCTGAAATGGAGGCAGGAGCAGTACCAAATCTTTCAATCTAATGCCCTTTACTGGCTTTGTACCAACTATTTTCTGTTTAACATTTTTTATTTTCTCTTCCTTTCCCTCTTTTTTTTCTTTCCCCCTCCATTACGACAAGGTACCTCTCTGAATGCCATCATTCTGTGATTTCTTTGAATCTGGCCACTCGTGTGCATGAGCAGGAAAAAGAAGCTGGCGCGCTTCCTGAGTGGCCGCGGAGGAAACAGTGTAATAAGGCAGGCCAGGGGTGTGTGGTTAAAAATAACCAGCGTATAAAAGCCCAGGGCAGGAGTAGAATCCCACTCTCTCACACACACACTGTCCCTTCACACTTACTCTCTAGCAGGACGTCCTGCCTGCCTGTCTCCAGCCCACCAGCCCTCCATCTCTTCCAATACAAGCCCCAGTCACACAGCCAACACTCTCCCGAAGTCTCTCAAGAACCTGACACAGAACCAAAGCTCTCTCACTGCTCCTGTCAACAACCTGTTATCACACACAGACACAGTCGGCGTCTGGCATTTTGCTCAGCTTAAATGTGAAGGTATGCAACATAAGATGAAATGTGTGTCAGTCACCAGCATGGAGTTAAAATGTGCTGCATCTAGAAATATGCCAAACAGGACAGATGCTATCAACTTAACACTCAGATAAGTGTTACAGGCCTCTATGATATGGCATGTGGGTGCTGGAACAATTTGTCAGACCTATAGATTTCTGCCCTTTTTATTCCATGCAGTATATAGTTGTGAAATTGTAATTTGCATTGCTCAACAAGTCACACGATTGAGCAAGTTCAAGGAAAACCAGTCTTTTGGGCGCTCCTCGTTCTCAAGAATCCTTACTCAAGTCATCTGCATGCCAATTCAACTCACAAACCAGAGTGGGGTTCCTCTTCTGTAGATGTGTTGTTATACTGGAGTAGTGACAGAGTCAAGAAATCAATCAGTACATCAAGTCTCTCTCTGTCTGAGCTAAGCTGAGGACCTCACACTCTTAGGTTCTGTTCCGACTGTCACATAGCTCAGAGAGAGCTGTTTGTCCGTGTTCCAAATGACACCCTATTCCAAGTACTGCTGATCAGCTACGGGTCCTTTTTAACAGGGCGTTGATGACAATTGGTCAGGCAGAACAACCTCTCACTGGACAGGAAGAAGTGGTGGTCTTAGGGTTAAGGCCTGTGGTCAGGGTTAGGATCAGGTAGTCACACACACACACTCCCACAGTCACACACGCACACTTCCCCTTCCTTTCCATTCCAGGACTACTGACGCACGTTCCACAGAACAGATAACACAGACAACCGTGAAATAAAAACTATTAAAGTCCACAAAGAAAGTATGTACATTTCAGAAAAGATGCATTGACCAGATTCATTCAGCAGCTGATTTCTGTCGGCTGCCCCTTGGCAGGTGACTATGAATCTATGAACAGTAAAACAATTAAACACAAACAGCGTACAACTTAAGTCAATTAAAATATTTCATTCATTCATAACAATAAGCTCAGCCATAAAGATCTGTTTCCAACCATTGTATGTCATGTTTGTGGGACACATTGCTATTTGGACTAAAGTCCAAATTTGTAAAAGCACAGGACAAAACAGCAGCTGAAAACAAACCCAACAAACATGATTCTAAATGAGGCTACAAACCTGCTGTTCTTTGTATATTTTTATGAAGTAGGTTCCAGTGGTGAACAGATTCTACAAAAACAATTAAAAATGCAGATTTGGCAAAAGCATTTTTTTCTGCCTTAATAAAGATGTCATGAATGGTATGAGACAAGACTGCTCAAATGCACTGGGATAAATGAAAGACCAAACATACACATAGTATGATACTCATGTTATGTTAGGATCATCTGTTACCCTTTTTAGAGTTTGACATCTCTGAAGTGCCATTTAATTGTATTTGTTCTGAAACTGGATTAAATCCTCAAAACTGGGTATATTAACATATGAAATGAAAGGTTTGAAAAGTTTGAAATGTGCCAAAAAAATGGGTACAACTAAGTGGTTAGGATCAAAATTGACCTGGTGGTTCAGAATGCTGATAAACGCAGTTACAGAGTGGAGACTTCCTCACTATACACAAACTCACAAGAACACACACACGTGCACGCAAACACACGCGCGCGCACACATACACTTCATGCTAGCCCTTGGTCAGTTTCTCTTGTTTGAGTTTCTCTTGACCCAGGTTATATAAGGTGACAGTGTTATGTCATTTTAGATATTATTCTTATAATCTTATAATTATTAAATTATGGTGCCCCTTCAGACACTTGGTCATGTCTAACACCACCCACGTGCCCCGGCTCAGCGCTATCCCCAGCGGTATCCCCAGTGGTATCACCAATGGTATCCCCAGCATTATCACCAGCGGTATCCCCAG
>JACXGI010008588.1:8185-33141 GCA_016801175.1 Esox masquinongy | reverse complement strand
CGAGGGGAGCGCGGGCAGGATAACGGTGGGTCTCTCTGACCCCGGTGCGAGGCGAGGGGTGGGATAACGGTGGGTCTCTCTGACCCCGGTGCGAGGCGAGGGGTGGGATAACGGTGGGTCTCTCTGACCCAGAGGCGAAGCGAGGGCTGGACAGGCTGTCCGCGGGTCGTTCAGACCCCGGGACGACACGAGGGTTAAGCCACTTACACATGCAACATGAATCAGTGTTTGTGATTATCTTTGTCAGAGAAATGAATCTACCACTACTACTAATCATGATGTTGAGTTTTCTCCAATGGGCCAGCCTTGGAAACTGTTTTTTCAGAAGTTTAGCATTTGCTATTTCTGACAGTGAAAATGGACACATAGAAGTACATCAGGCTGTGGTAAAACATATCCTACAAAGACCTGAAACCTTTCAACAATATTTACACAACTCAGTCATCCATCATAGACCATGTGATGACTAGAAAAATGAAGTGCTCAGGATCTTGGGCAACTGAAGTGGAGATTTGTGCTGCAGCAGACTTGTTGAAAATACACATATACACTTTCAATGTGAATACATGGAACATTCACGCAAGTTGTAATATGTGTGATTATTTTCAATGCAACAATAGGTATGGAAGTGCAATATACCTATATCATAGGAATGGAAATCATTATGAAGTTGTGATGTGTGAAAGACAAATATGATCACTTAGCATGTGCATCACAGTGCAACAAAACAAAACTCACTGCAAAACAGAGCAAAGCTGATAAACACAGACATAAATATCATACAGACAAGCTATACAGACAACAAGTTGTGAATGCCAGGAAAAATAAATATACAAACAATGAAGAACATCAGGTTAAAAAACAACAACAAAGCAAACTAAAGTATGCAACAGATTTAGCAAATCAGCTTTCTGTTCGTAAACAAAGTCGGGATAAATATGCAACAAATGTGACATTTCAGCAGTCTGTTCGTAAGCAAAGTTGTGATAAATATGTAAATGATGCGACATTTCAGCAGTGTCTTCGTAAGCAAAGTCTTGATAAGTATGCAAATGATGTTACATTTCAGCAGTCTCTTCGTAAGCAAAGTCGTGATAAATATGCAAATAATGTTACAATTCAGCAGTCTGTTCATAAGCAAAGTCGTGATAAATATGCAACAAATGTGACATTTCAGCAAAGTGTTCGTAAACAGAGTAATGACAGATATTGTATGGATGAGAAATTCCAGCAGACTGTGCGTGAATACAGTCATGCAAAATATATTAGTCATCCAGAAATCAAGCAAAATCTTTGCCTAAAGAATAATGAGAAATATCATCAAGATGAACAATTCAGAGTAGCTTTTCTGAAGAGAAAACACAAGAATGACAGTAAACGTTTGAACTTTAAATCTGACATTAATTATGTAATAAGCAGAAAAGCAGTTGCTCACAGTCCAGAAGTTGTTTGTTGTGTATGCCATCGCTTGCTGTTTAGAAAACAAGTTAAAATATGTAAGAAAGATTATTTTGTAGACCGAAGTGATATTGGTGTTTTGGCTGAGAAATGCATTACATCTACATACCTACACGAATGTGACACAGACTGGACTAAAGACTGTAATCATCATGAAAGTCCATCAGGCAAACTATGGATTTGTTACACGTCACAGGAAAATTCTGAATGGTAAAATGTCTCAAGAAAGTGTTGTAAATAATTTACATTTAGATCCAATTCCATCTGAACTAAAATGTCTTAATTCTTTAGAACAACATCTTGTGGCTAAAAACCTGCCCTTTATGAAAGTTGTGCCATTACCTAGAGGATCACAGAATGCAGTAGTTGGACCTGTCATATGCGTGTCATCAAATTTATCACATGCAACCAATGTCTTACCAAGGAATGAAAATGTGAATCAAATGGTAAGAATGAAATTGAAACGCAAACTTACATACACGGGCCACTATGAATAACAATATGTTCAAAGTCAACATGTCAGAGATGCTTTGACATATTTAGTAAAAAATACATTATAATGATGTAAGTTTCAACTTAAACTGGGAAAACCTGTTTACTAAAACAGATGATGCTATTGATAGTAATCATGAAGATGATATTGAGGATGAAGCACAACCAAGTGAGATTAACAGAACAAGTAATCCCAATGAAACACCAGAGGAAGAGGATTTTACATTTACTGAAACACAGCATGGATGTTTTTGGACACCTGTTTACAACCTGTAGATTTGGGTCAAGAAGTACTGGATCAGCATTTCAACACTGTCATATCAATTGCACCAGCAGAATCAAAAAAATCCACTGAGATTACTAACAGATAAAACAAATGAAGCTTAATGTTTTCCAGTGTTATATCCCAATGGAGGTCCTACTTTTCATGATGATAAAGAACATAGAACAACTCGCACACGGTACCTGAACAATCGTATATTAAATGCAGATGGGAGGCTTGCGCAAAATACTGACTTTTTTATGCACAATACATATCAGAGTTAGAACATATAGTATCAAGTGTATCAATCGCTTTAAGGAAAGGAACAGATAATGGGAAAGGTTTAAATGTTAATGTTGATATGTTAACAAACCCAGAGGCGTTGATAAAAATAATACACCATGATGAAGGATACAAGTTTTTGAGACCTATTCGTGGTACACCTACATTTTGGCAGGCAGCACAAAAAGACTTCTTTGCTATGATAAGACAACTTGGTATTCCAAACTAGTTTTGCTCATTTTCCTCAGCTGATATGAGATGGCCAGAAATGATTAACACATTTATGAGACTACAAGGTAAAGATTTGAATAGAGATTACTTAACCTGGTGATGTTCAAATGCATAGCAAAAGACATTCAAAATCTTGCAAAAAAAACAAGAAGGAATGCAGATTTGGATATCCTAGACCTGCCAGTAAACAAACATCCATAACCAGGCCAAGTGCTGGCAATGACTCTACTGCAACAAACATGCATAACTCTGCCAACATAGAATCACCACAAGAAATTGCACAGCAAGATCCACAACGTCATGAAGATAAAAACCGAAAACCTTTGACAAAAATGAAAACTCCATTATCAGACCCTGCCCTTAACTTTGCAACTACTGACCTTCTGTTTGAAGCCCTTGGTATAACTCAGAGTGATTTTAAAAAAGCAAATGCCAATTTTACAAATAAAACGAGTGTGGTTTTGCAAAGACAACCAAATCATGTTTGGATAAACCAATATAATCCACATTTATTGCGTAGCTGGAATGCTAACATGGACATTCAGTTTGTCATTGATGCATATTCCTGTATTGTGTACATAGTTTCATATATTTCCAAAGCAGAACAAGAGATGGGTTTACTACTGGACCGTGCACAAAAAGAAGCAATCAATGGAAACTTAGATGCAAAACAATCGCTCATGAGACTTGGTAGCATATACTTGCATAATCGTGAAATCTGCGCTCAAAAGCTGCATTTAGATTGACAGGAATGCATTTAAAAGAAAGCTCTCGCTTAGTCCAGTTCATTCCCACTGGAGAACACCCAATGAATATATCATTGGCTTTAAATGTACTTAAAAACATACCAACAGACAATAGCACACAAGATGCAAACATTTGGATGACAAGTCTGGTAGACCGCTATAGAAACAGACCACAAACTGAACAATTTCAACACAGGCGCCTTGGACAGTTCTGCCCTGAGTTCAGAGTTTTATCAAAATCACAAGTTGCTAATCAACCTAACATTGTTAAACTTAGAAATAATATGGGCTTCATAATCAAAAGAACACGAACAGAATCAGCAGTGATAAGATATGCACGCTTTTCACCTACCAAAGATTCTGAAAAGTATTACCATAGTTTACTGCAGCTACTTCTTCCATATTACCAAGATAATCAGTTAAAACCACAATTGTTTGAAACATTTGAAGATTTCTACCAACTTGGTGCAGTCACCAGTAAAAATGACACTTTGCTAATGGTGAAAGAGATTGTCAATGCTAACAGATCTCTATTTGAGAAAGATGCTGAAAAAATTGATGAGGCTCAACAAATTCTACAGCATGGTGACCTTGAAGATGCTTGGGCACAAATTTCCCCTGAATTAGAACTTGACAGACTTGAGTGTGAAGATGAAAGGAAAGAAACACAGGAAACAGGAAGACTACACAGAGGAAAATAGCCCAGATTTGATAATAAACAAATGTGCAAACTGTACAATTGACACAAACAGTAAAGGAATGTCTAGAGTGGAAGTACTGTGTGTGATGCGGTCTTTAAACATCGAACAATCCGCAATATTCTATCAAATCGGAGATTGGTGCTGACAAAGAAAAAATGGAAGAAATCCTGTACCCTTCAAAGTCTTCATCACTGGTGGAGCAAGAACAGGAAAAAATAATTTGATCAAAGCCACATTATGAATCCAGTCGCATTTTTTCTCAAATTCCTGAAAAACCTGATGACATGACAGTTTTGTTGACAGCTCCAATTGGGGTTGCAGCATTTAATATTGGCTGTGCTACTATACACCATACATTATCAATAGGAGCAAGTATTTCCCTGCCATACCAACCCCTTAGTGATGAGAAAATAAATTCTTTGAGAACACAGCTGGCAAATTTACAAATATTAGTCATTGATGAGATATCCATGGTGGATCATAAACTGCTTTGCTACATTCATGATAGACTTCATCAAATAAAACAAACAGGAGACTATGTACTATTTGGAAATGTAAGCATATTAGATGTTAGGGATTTTTTCCAGTTAAATCCTGGGAAGGGAACTCCACTATATGCTGACTCAAGAGGTGTGAACCTGTGGGATGGACAGTTTCTAAAAGCTGAACTAAAAGAGGTTGTTAAACAGAAAAACAGATTTTTTTCTGAAATGCTGAATTGTTTACGAACTCATAAAAAGGACACTGAACTACAAATGACAGACATTGAAATGCTACAATCACAATCACAGTTTCTTATATCTTACATCTTATATCTTACAAATATCAGCACATTACTAACATAACCTGTTATTTTCCTGCATCCTATTTTCTTACAGTACAACATAACAGTTCTTGTTCAGAACTGATTGTTGTGATTATTGTGATTTAGATCCTCAATTTGATCGTTTGCGGAATTATTAACTCTGTCGTTGATGAGCAAGCTTGGAAGAATATCAAGAAATCTATTTGTAGTCAGAGAATTTACAATACGGCTTTTGAAACTCATTGTTTGCGGTGCAAGTGGATTTCTTGTATTAACGGTAAATGTAATAAGACAGTGATCCGATAATCCAGGCTTTTGGGGGGAAATTATTAGATCTACAATATCTATTTCTCGTGACAGGACTAAATCTAAGGTATGATTGTGGCAGTGCGTTGGACCTGAGACATGCTGGATAAAACCAATTGAGTCAATTATGGCTTCAAAGGCTTTTTAAAGAGGGTGATTTGACTTTTCCATATGAATATTGAAACTGCCAAAATTAGAATACTATCTGCCATGACTACAAGGTTAGACAAGAATTCTGGAAACTCATTGAGGAACATTGTGTATGGCCCGGGGGGCCTGTAAATAGTAGCTATGTAAAACGATTTATCACCCTGGTTAACTTTCATGAGTAAAACTTCAAAAGAATTTAAACCAGTGATGTGTTTAAGAGTAAATTTATATTTACTGTCATAAATATTAGCAATACCCCCTCCTTTTCGGGATGCATGGGGGATATGATCACTAGTATAGCCAGGAGGAGAGGCCTCATTTAGGGCAGTAAATTCATCATGCTTTAGCCATGTTTCACACAAGCCAACAACATCTAGTTTATGATCAAAGATTAATTCATTTACTGCTACTGCCTTTGGAGCAAAGGATCTAACAAAGGAGTCCCATTTTGAGATGCGAGGTGATACAGTCATTTTCATTTGTGACCGAGGTGGAGGAAGGCTTTATCTTAATAAGGTTGCTATTGTTAGTACTACCTTGTTTAACTTTTCTCAGCCTGGAACGAATCACAGTGGCAATAGGTAAAACTGTACTAACTACTCTGACTATGCTATCGACAGACTCCACTATACTAGCAGGCTGGCTAACAGCCTGCAGCCTGACCTGCACCCTATCTCATGGTGAGGCTATAGGAGTGAGACTCCTGTCAATGTTCCTAGATAAAAGAAGAGCACCTCTCCAGCTAGGATGGAGCCGTTGCTCTTCAGCAGATCAGGCCTGGCCCTATTTCTGTGAGAGTCCCAAAAAGAGAGCCAGTTATCTACAAACTCTACCTCCTGCGATGGGCAGAACTCCGTTTTCAGCCAGCGATTGAGTTGCGCAAGTCTGCTGTAGAGCTCGTCACTACCCCTAGCTGGGAGGGGGCCAGAGACAATTACTCGATGCCGATACATCTATCTAGCTAGTTTACACGCTGATGCTATTTTCTGCTTCGTAACCTCTGACTGTTTCATCCTAACGTCGTTGGTGCCAACGTGAATAACAATATCTCTGTACTCTCTATACTTCACAGTTTTAGACTTTGCTAGCACCAACCCCAGATTTGCGGCTACGTCGGTGGCTCTGCCCCCCGGTAAACAGTGTACGATCACCGGCTGATTCTTTAGTCTAATACTGCGGGTAATGGAATCACCGATGACTAAAGTTTTCAGTTTTTCCGGCCCACCGGTAGAAAATGCCTGCCGATCATTCCCCTCCGAAGACGGCTCGGGCCTTGACTCCGACTCCAGTGGGAAAAACCTGTTGAAAATCTCAGTTGGCCCCTGCAGCGACACAGGTTTAACTGGTCGACGGCTTTCTTCCCAGTGACTAAGAGAAATTTCTTGTCCAGCTGCAGGAGCTGTCGTTTCAACACTGTTGTTTCTTCCTGGTGGCACAGACGCAGTTTTTTCCAGTTCTACACTAACATAATCCTTGCCTGACATTTGCGTCTGAAGCCGAGCCTCTAACTCTGCTATCTTTACCTGAAGACGATAGTTCTCCTCCATGTTGTAGCTACAACAATTACAGTGATAAGGCATAATAATGGTACTTAGCTTCAGGTGTTCAGGGAGGGGTGAGTAGTTCCGTTAATTATGTCCAAATAGAGTCCCGGTGTAGATAAGTTGGGTAAAAAGTCAACAGATAAAAATATTGCATTGGTAAACTCAAAGTAGAATTTAATCAATCAGTTTATATACAGTAAATTCGAAAAAGTTTGGCAGGTAGCTAGGTAGGTAACAGCAAGCAACGTACAGCACATCAACAATCCCACAATGCACAGGAAAAAAAGGTGATGTAGATATAGTGCTTTCTGTTAGATTTTTTGTTTAGATTTTTTGTTTAGATTTGTACTGAGCCCTGTTGTTTTTTAACGCACAATGGAGGAGAAGAAATGCATTTGGTGGCCGAATTACTGGCAAAACCTTTTTTGAGAAAACATGGTAATTGTGAGGAACCAACCCCCAACCTAGCAGCCCTGTCCCAGACAGGGAAAGGATTTGCGTGGCACTTTCAGTCGATCAAGTACAAAAAGTACACCTGGCTTACAGCGTCGAAGGAACATCGTTTTTATGAGTAAGTTATTGTGAGAAATCACATGCCCGTCCAACACGTTTGTTCTGCTTACGGACCTATATCTACTCGACAGGTAAGCAGGTTAGGACTGTAACCAGCTAATAGTTCATTTTAACCAGCAAGGTAGTAGATAAATGCAGCTGCCATTTAGATGTACAAAAGTTGATCAGGGACTTTCAAGAGGGGATGAATACTTTGTCATTTAAACTAAGATTTATAGGATATAGTGGTGTACCGATTTTGATTCTAGTTCGAAAATGTGTAAGTTAAATTTCACAGTTCGAAATCTAAAAGGAGTTTGCAATTCTGTGATTAAGTAACCGCATGTCATTGTGGCCAGCGGTTGACATATCCATGCAACTGATCGTGTACGGTTCATGTAAAGGATTTAGCATTAAATGAATTGCACTCGCAAAACAGTTAAAAACAACTATACCGCTCTATACTTGGAGGCCTATTATTTATTTAGCTTAGCAACAATAAGACATCCGGTTTTCGTATTTTAACTTCAAAATAAAAGTCTGCGGTGAAACGTTATATACATTTGGCAGCAACTATAAGACTTCCGATTTTCATATGTTGTTTTCAAAATAAAGGTCTGCGGTGTGTCTATAGTTTGCATTGTGTAGGCTACATTTTCAAAGGAAAAACTATGTGGGGGAAATTATAAATGAAACAAAATTACTATTTCAATAATACTTTACATAAGTTCGAGAATATTATAAAGTGGAACACACTGATAAATGGTTAGAGCTTAAGTTAATGTAGAGATCATTATCTAATATAAACGAAATCCTATTTTGATGTTACTTTGCTTGTTGTTAATTTGCTTGTGCTCATTAGTTTTGAAGAGGGATTGTGTAATACAACCAACCACACTATATTTTCCATCCCCCCACTGTAATGTACAAAGAAAGTTTTTTGTGGAAAAACTCTTCAGTACCGCAGCGAATTTATTGTACGAAATACTCAGGAGACTTTGTAAAATTACAAGTATGATGTGAAATCAAGGGGCACTTCCCTACATCCAGCAAAACAGTATTTTCTTCTCCCTCTTTAACCCCCAATGCAACACAGTATACTGTACATGGAATTCATATTGCCTCATTAGTTAGTAGCTAGTGGTTTTTATTTGGAGTCTGGTAAGTGATTCATGAACAGATTTAGATAATGGTTAATTGAGAGTGAGCACTCAATCTACTGTCCCAGCTTCATTTAGAGCCAAACTATCAATAAACCAGCCTTGCCGAATAAATGCCTAGGTGTAAATAGTTTTATTAAAATAGGCAACAAGTGCGGAACATAGTTCACCAATTATTTTTCTTAACATTATTATTGTTGTAAGTGTTCTATTTTTGCTAGTTGTTCAAGTTCAAGTTAATTTGCGTTCTATATTTTTATTTTTCCATTGTATTTAAATAAGCTAGCTAGTTACTCCATCTAAAATTATTGTGATGACATGAACATTATAACAAACAGTTTAGCTATTAATAATTTGCCTTTTAGATGTGGTGTCATGTTTTCCTGCCTCAGTAGCTAATCAATGCTCAGTAACTAAGTTAATCCACTGTTTACATTTGTGCAATGAATTGCTACTATAGGCAAATATTTAGTAGAATACAATGTTGCCATGATTATTTCATTAAAAAACTAGCTAGCAGAGTCAATTAAAAATAGCTAACGATGCTAACATTAGCGATAAATGCTATCCACATTAACTAGCTAGTTACGTTAGCTAACGGAAATATGTTTAACTAACCTCAGTTTAAGCTAATGTTGGAATTAGCTTAATGTTAAGCTAATTCCATCTAAAATCATTCTGTTGACATGAACATTATGACATGGTTTAGCTAATAGTAACTTGACCTTGTGGAGATGATGTCATGCTTTCAAGCCTCAGTAGCTAATGTATGCTCATACAGCTAAGTTTATTCTGTGTTTTCATTTGTACAATGACTTGCAAATGTTAGTGAAATGTTTAGTGAAATGCAACATTTCCATGATAATTTCATCAAAAATAATTGCTAGAAGTGCCTCAGTCTATGCTAGCATTAGTTCACCTTAAATCATTCTGGTGACATGAACATTTTAACAAATGCTTTAGCTATTAAAAATTTGCCTTTGATAATCCATTCTGAGTAAAGTAATTTCTCTGTTTTCATTTGTTTCTACAGTTCCACTTCTAACTAAGGGCTAAACTTATCAATTGTACCTTTAAATTGTAGACATGGCTGTTAAATTAATATGAAATCTGAGTTGTAATTCAACAATAACAGGCTTAGGCTATAAGCCCATGCCCTACCAAAGTCAACATATTTTTACAGTAAGAATAGGGAGGTTATTTTCCAAAAAAATTAAAATCTGGAAAGGTATTGGTATTATTGTTGCCACCTGTAATAGTGATTTGATCATCAAAATTAAACAATTCTAAGAGAAATAGTTCGCTTAATCATTGGTGTTAATGCACATACTGAATTAAACATACCTTTTGAAAATGATTATCTCTTCTGACCCCATCATTTTCTTACAACAAGCTGATAGTTGAATTAAATAACCTTTTCACGTGTGTTTCAAATATCCCTTAACGGCCCCCCAGCATGAGTTTTTTAGCACGTGATTTCAGTACTCAGAGTTCCATGACGTCACAATACATTTAATCTACAGCTTCCCAAAGACACCACACTGCTTACTAGTTATGCATCTAATTTTTTATTTCAATTATATTAGCAAACCTGTACTGGTAGTAACTTTTAAAAATTTATATTGAATAATTATTGATCAATTTAAAAAATTCTGTCCTTTTTCTAAAGATTGCGGCGCAAAAGATACTGACATGCTTCACTTGTTGTATCAATAAAACATATGCTAACTATCAGGCAATAGGTGGTGTGTAAATCATTTATTTACGTAATTATTCAGAAGCTCTCAAAAGTTTGACAAATTCTGAATTCCGATTCTTGCATTTAGTAATGGACAAATACGATCATTGAAAAAATAGATTTTTGAAGATTACGTTGAGCTTTTTTCTCAAGAGCAGTTCCTGATGGGGACAACAAAAGTAGTGCTGTAATACTGTTTCAGTTTGCGCCATCGGTTCGCTACTAGATCTGCCAATTGAGCTATTGTGTGTGAACCCTACCAACATAAAAACAAACTGACTGGATTAACCCCACGTTAGATACGTGCATTGAGTGCCGTTCAGACGGTTGACATGAACAGTCACCTTGCCAGGTAAGGAACACTACATACATTGCATTGCAAGCTTCTCTCTTTGACTCGAATTCAAAGAGCTGCAAGCACTGGTTGATGTGTAACTGTAGCTAGCTAGCAAACGTCAGCTAACCGCTAACTAATAAAGTGTGACCTGTAATTCAGTGCAGCGAAAATGAAGATTGGTGATGATTCTAAATGTGTCATATTGCATTGAGCAGTAGAAGTAAAAAAAATGTCTAACATATCCTTTGTTTGAACTAGTTACTGAAAGTCAACAACAGCCTCCCTCAGATTCCCGACACAGGCACTGTTATATCTGCATGATGTGTCACTGCTGAGCACTGGATCAAACTATTGTGAGGCAAAGGGTGGTGGGTCGCAATCATTTTAAACTTAAAAAAGCACTAAGTGTCTATATCCAGCACAAGTGCTTTCATTGCATGTTATAAATATTATTGAAATTACATAGTTATTTTTACAGTGATATTTTGGGGAGGGACAAATCATAGTTTTCCCAGGATGGCAAATCTGTCTGAAAGACTGGCAAATGTAAATGACCATTAGGTCTCAGAGTTACTCACCTTTATTATCTTTGGTTGATAAAAAAGCATAGTGGTGCCCACAAACGGGTAATGTAACTTCTAGAAAGTTTTTACACAATGATTTTGACCTGTTGTCAACTCTTCCAGGAAATGGTAAGATGCTCTACAATAGTCACTAATATCATTCGTTTTTGTGTATTATGTTTATTTTAGAAAAATATAACTGCTAGTGTTGGCTGCCTGTTGGTACGTAAGTAATCCTTCTTGTCCCGATTTGAATGCTTGCTACCTGGTTAATATCATAGTGTGGTCTTCAAACAAATACAATGAGGAAATAAAGTATAAACACTGTTTGAGCTAAATGTGAGAAAAATAAAAGCACGGTCTGACCAGCCATTGTTACGTCACTCGTACCTAGACGTTCTAATTGTGCGTTCTAAACAATACGTTCTAATCACACCGGTGTGATTGTACGCTTCAGGGACCACACTAGCCTGATCACACTGGTGTAATTGTACGCATCAAAGTGTTAATATGCTGTGCGCTGGGGAAGACTGATAAACTTCCATTCAGTTATATTTACCATACAATTAGGCTGCATTTATTACATTCTGCAAAATTCAAACAATTTCCTAGTTAAATTGTTTGGTGCTTAAGGTGTTGTACCGTTCTGATAGTGTCAGAATTTTGAAGTATCCATATTTATCTGATGCAGAAAATTGTATTATAATACCATTTGAGGTAAATGTTGCATTGCAATAGTTTTCAGGACATGCAAGTACGTTCAGTTTGGCCAAACAGTGGTGGCAAAATAGCAAAGAACAATATTTATTGAGATTACATTTGGTGAACATGATCAGGGTTGTGATTTTACTTTGTGTGAATGATGTTTCAAGTGGCCACATGGGAGCACTGTAGGAAAAGAAAAACCATAGATGTTGTATTGGTTGCAACTATGGATATAAGTTGAAAAAAAATTGCAATCTGGCTAGTAGTAGCTTCAATGCTGAAACCCGCTAAATGCTGCTTGCAGCTTTAATTATTATTATTATTATTACTCCGGCAAAAAGGGTGTTTTATGCAAATTCCCGTGAGATAAAATGGCTTAAAGGTGCTGAAATGTTTATGGTAGTAAAGGGCCAAGGGCCGCAACATCTGGTGCAGTAGCATGCATTTTGGCCTCATGGTGGCGCTGTCACAAGCCTTCAAAGTTGCACTATTCGCAAGCTCACCACGCCCACCCTTTGTGACCTAGAGTCTTGAAAATTGGTACATAGGTGAAGCTCGTCATGATGATGAATTTTCCGCCATTTTGGATTTTTTGAAAAACACTAAAAAATTAACTCCTCCGGCAACAAATGTCCACCAAATGTCTTCACGTAATTTGATATTTGGCATCTAGGAACCATGTCTTCAAAATTTAAATCAGCCAGGCCAGTATGTCAAAAAAAATTGATGCTATTGACCAATGAACATGTGCTGGGGCGTGGTTTTGCACATATATAGACATCTCCTATAAGGATAATGGTATAATAATTATACTTGGTATGTATGTTGACAAGGACCATATGGAAAAAATGACTTTTTATCAACCACACGGTGGCGCTATTGAGGGTTTTCACATTAGCAAGGTCACCATACTCACCCCGTTTGAGATACAGCATTGAAAAAAGTAGATAAGTCCATCTCCTCATAAGAAACATATTTGCCATTGGGACTCATTAACTTCGCTTTAATGGTTTGGCAGCCATTTTGAATGTGTGAAAAACACAAAAAAAAACAAATGTCAGATCTACACCCACTGATATTTAGCATCTAGGGACCAAGTTCTTCAAAAGTTATATAAATCAGGCCAGTATATTGAAAAACATGCCCGCCATTGACAGATGAACTGTGATGGTAATTCCATCGATAGGAACTCTTAAAGGAGTGATTACAGAGACAAAATTATCTTGGCATAATTAGCAGTTTATTTGCAAATAGAGAGACGCGTCAAAAGCTTACAAAATAACCCTCTGAGGAAAATACATGAACAGTCAGTATTTATTACAGTTAGAAGGGGTGTGGTAAGATACTGCCCAGCTGTCTTATGTCACACAGGTTTTACCCAAAGGGCAGGCTGTCCCCCCACCTTATCGTTCCTGCCCTAGGTGTTTACTGTTGTGTTTACCCAAAGGGGCCAATTGCTACCTACTTCCCCCAAGGGCCACATTCCTACGGAAAAAAGGACAGATACCCTTATTGGTTTAGGCAGATAGATGGTCAGAGTACCTAATGATCCTCTGATATTATGCAGACGTGTGTCACAAACAAAGACCAGAGTTACATACCAGGTAATAGAAAAGCATACATTTCTCAAATGTACATTAGTTCAATAATTTCCATAACAATCCATCCTCTTGATATCAGATCATACCTTGGTATCAATCCTTAAACAATTTACTCATTAGGATCCAGACTGCAACAAAACAGTACTCTAACAACATGACCTTGTTGATATCATTACCCCTAATAATTAGAGAACAAAACAAGTCTGAAATGGCTCATTTACATGCTTCTGGACCATTAACTGTGTAACTCCAAGACCACACATTTTCAATACACAGAGCTATAACATAGTACTGCAAAGGTTTTATGTTAAAAACACTGGTCAAAGGAAGTAATTTCAGGTGACACATATATATACTGACAGTATGGGGTAAGTTGCATCGCCACATGGGTGTGTAAACACCAATCACTGAATACAGCCTTCAATTTGTTACTGGTACAAAGTCCTCTTATGCCAATTGCTTGATTCAGCTTGCCCTCCTGTAGCGTGGGTGGTGTCGACCCCAGGTTCCTCTCTCAGCTATCTGGACAGCAGATGAGGTGTACCTGGTATGGACCCAACCAGCGTGGCATGATGTCGCGCAGTTGATCTTTCCATGCCCCAGTAAATGTTGTCCAGAGCCGGGGCTTTCCTCAGCTCCCCCTATCGGTTGGGGGTTGCCTTCTTCAACTCATGGCAGAATCATCAGGACTAGAATTAGTCCAACTCTCAGGAACCAGGCATTACTGTAGACCCGCTGCACCCCAGGGAGTAGAATACTCTTGCAGTGGTGGGACAGTCCGTGTGTGTGTGTGTGTGATCCATCTTATCTTAGCCCACCTCACAATTGCCCTTTAAGCCAAAATCAGTCTCTGGACTCCAACCAGTCTTATTGCTGAATTGCTTTCAAGTGTCCTGCACCTGTCAAGTGAATTCTCCTTGAGAAGATTAGTTGCAACTGCACAGTACACAATCAGAAATATGTCCATTACATTAGCTTGTTGATTCTTGTTAATGCATTAGAATACAGTCCTACCAAACACTTAAACTTGTATAACTGTATATCCAATATCTTTCTGTTTCCTTTGTCTAAATAGATTAGAACAGTTGTAAACAGTAACAGTATAGTTAAAACACTAACATTTCTAGTGCTTCTGTTCTGCTAGTGTAGAAAACTAACAATTCCACTTTTTTCTATAGTTTGTTTAACAACCAACGAATAGCAATACCACAAGAACAGAAGAACACAATTTCCTATTACTGTTCCATTTACTCATCATCAGTTAAGATAGTTTGCTTACGTTGAAGTATCACTCTCAAAGAGTAGTTCACAAACAATTCTCAGTTCATCATCTAACCAGATCTCAGTTGATATATAATTACATCTGATTGTTTTGTCTCGGAACTATAATTAAATTCACTTTTGTTTAATACAAATGATTAAATATCTTATTTCCAATCAAAACATTTCATACCATCTTGAAGCTCAAATAACTTTATTTGAGCATTATTTAACCTAATTTCTCTACAAGATGAAACCCAGTGTGAATTTCTCCAAGCCTCTTCTTATTTATCCCAGCACATCAAAGACACTCTGTAATCCTGTCATAAATCATGACCCCCCCCCCCTTATGTCCTGTCTCCCCAGACCTTGTCCTGAAACGGTGTGAGGGTCTTGATTGAAAGTGAGTGACCCAATCTTGATCTATAAATATGTTACACTTTTACACAGGGAAATAAAGAATCTAGATACAATTTCCATCTATTCGTACTCTTCAACTCTCGTCTGTGCTAGATAAACTCTCAAAGTAATAGTTACAATTTTCTCTTAAAAATCTCTACTTTAACGTGAAACTAATTAGTATTTTACAAAGACACACACCATTTCTATTTGAATACTGAGGAAGATTCAGACTTGGAATATTTTGTTGACCTTACCATTGTAGAACAATTGATTATTGTGAACTGCTAATTAAGCCATTTAATAGTTGAGTAAGTTGTATTTTTCCTGGGCTACATAACTGATATGTATTGCTGGGGACACTGGAGGACTGAAATACATGCTATAGATTAGGTACATTATGCACAGTAGATGTTTAACCAATGAATAATACATCCTAACGCATATATTTTGTTGTGTTGTAGTAAGAAATCCCAAGGATGTATTACACAGTTACAAGAAACTTCTGAAACACTTCAAGAATACAAGGAGCATAATTGCTGCAGGAGGCGCAAGTTGGACAAAACTACTATTGCCCTTACTGCCATTAAAGCAGAGGTATGTACAGTTAAGTGGAAAACCATGCAAACAATCTAAACAATCTTGAATTATGTATTTGTTTTTGTCTCCCCAAGTTTGCAACTACACTGCTCAAAAAATAAGGGAACATGTAAATATCACAGTATAACACCATGTCAATTAAACTTCAGGGATGTCAATCTGTCCAGTTAGGAAGCATAAGTGATTGTGAATCAATGTCACCTGTTTTGGTGCAAATGGAAGCGACAACAGGTGCACTGGAGAGAACTAACAGCAAGACAACCCCCAAAAAGGAAATTGTTTTGCAGGAGATGGCCACAGACAATAACTCTCCTTATCCTTTCTGACTGATTCTTCTCTAGTTTTGTGTTTTGCTAGTGTCCTTGTCACTAATGGTTGTATGAGGCAGTACCTGCAGCCCATTCAGGTTGCACAGGTAGTCCAGCTCCTCCAGGATGGCACATCCGTATGTGCCTTAGCAAGAAGGTTTGCTGTGTCTCCCAGTACAGTCTCAAGAGCATGGAAGAGATACCAGGTCATTACATGAGCAGAGCTGGACTGGGTCATTGAAGGGCAACAACCTAGCCTCAGCACCTGTATCTGCTCCTTTGTGCGAGGACGTACAGGAGGAGTACTGCCAGAGCCTTACACATTGACCTACAGTAGGCTGATGGTGTGCATGTTTCTGACCAAACTGTCAGAAACGGACTCCATGAGGGTGGCATGAGGGCCCGACGTCCTCTGGTGGGACCTGTGCTCACAGCCCAGCACCATGTAGCTCAATTGGTGTTCCTCAGAGAACACCAGAATGGGCAGGTCCGTCATTGGCGCCCTGTTCTCTTCACAGATGAGAGCAGGTTCACACTGAGCACATGTGACAGACGTGAAAGAGTCTGGGGACACCGTGGTGAACGTTATGCTGCCTGCAACATCATCCAGTATGACTGGTTTGGTGGGTCAGTGATGGTCTGGGGAGACGTATCCTTGGAGGGTTGCACAGACCTCCAAGTGCTAGCCAATGGTACCCTGACTGCTGTTAGGTACCGGGATGAAATCCTCAGACCCATCGTCAAACCTCACGCTGGTGCAGTGGGCATCATCCTGGTGCAGGACAATGCCTGGCCTCATGTGGCCAGAGTGTGTAGGCAGTTCCTGGATTAAGAAGGCATTGATTGCACTGACTGGCCCTCACGTGCCCCAGACCTGAATCCAATTGTGAACCTCTGGGATGTTATGTATCGGTGCTTCTGACACCGCCATGTAGCACCACAGACTGTCCAAAAGCTCACTGATGCCCTGATTCAGGTCTGGGAGGAGATCCCCCAGGACACCTTCCGCTGTCTCATCAGGAGCATGCCCAGACGTTGTCAGGAGCGCATACAGGCACCTGGGGGCCATACACACTCTTCAGTCACATTATGAGTTGCTGTGATGAAATTCACGCAAATTGAAACAGCCTGTGATTTCAAATGTTTTCTTTCATTTTCGGCATGAGTTTGAATCCAGCCCTCTGTAAGACCAGCACAACATGAGAAAATTATAGATCTTTCTGTTATGTATTCAACAAGATGTAAAAAGTGTTCTTTAAAACATTTGCCCACACTGGTGTCATCATAATGGGATGTGTAAAATATGATTTCAGTCAAATTTGAGCAGACAATGGTAAATTATAAAAATGTAATGCTCACAGTTGTTTTTGTTATTGTCAGTGACAAGTCCAGTAATTGTATACTAAACAACAAAAACAGAAGGTTTAGAAAGCAGTGGTGGTACCGTAGTTTGTAATAGTATTTGATTGTTTTTATTTGTTTTAATAAAAAGTTTATAATTGACAGATGTTTTTAAAATGTCATTATATCTCTGTCCAAATGGTGCAGATATCTAGATTTCGTTTTGATCAATTTCCATCTTAGGTTTATTTTATTTTGAACATACCCTCTCATTTTAAATTGTCATTAATTAATTAGTTTGAGGTGTTACATGTTTTAACTATTGTGAACCAGAATCTGCTTCATTCGACTACACCAAAACGTACTTGCTTAGCAGGTGTAACTACTGTGTATCTATGTGGGAACGGATACAAGGAAAGAGGGCTGTAATTTGACGTGGTATCTGTTCCCACATAGATACACAGTAGTTACAAGGAAAGAGGGCTGTAATTTGACTCGGTAACTACTGTGTATTTATGTGGGAACAGACACCACTTCAAATTACAGCCCTCTTTCCTTGTAACTACAGTGTATTTACGTGGGAACAGACACCGCTTCAAATTACAGCCCTCTTTCCTAACATGGTAAGTAAGGGTGAAGTTCACAAGGTATAGGAAAGAATAAGCTACAACAGTATGATGGCGTGAAGGTATGTTATGGAGTACTAACTGAAAACAAATGATAATTTACCACATTTATTTTCTTTTTATCAGGTGTTATCATGAAATAGACTAGTTTTAATGTTTATTTCCACATTATTTGTATCTACATTTGTAAACAACACAACATTTAGGAGATTTGCATAGTGAGCCAGGCACCTTTGGTTATCCACATTAAAGTATGCCTTCTAATGTTAGAGTTTAATTGTCCTCAACAACAGTAAAATCTGACAAACTCTTATTTGTTAAGCCTATGTATTTCATTCGTCAGCTTCTCGCTTTCAACGAGACGAAATAATAGCCGCTTAAAAGCGCTTTCGATTCGGCATATTGGAGAAAAAAACGTTCATGTGGGCGCCTATTATGAGGAGAAGCATTGGGGGCTGTAGGACACCCAACATATAAGTGCTTTCTGTGGCTTGATTCATAACACGCTTTTGGTTAGGCAAGAACCGACTGTTGGCGGTGAAAAGTTGCGCAAAACGGAGAAATGCGCATCATGTCAGATGTTATAAACATCTCAACAAATAGTCTACCATGCGAATTACTCAATCTCCATAGGATGTCAGCAGGTTTAAGAGCTCTGCGGAAAGCTATAGTTTATAGATAATTTACTGAAACTCTTTTGCATCTAAATTTTAGTATGTTTAAATCTAGTTTAGAATAGTTTTACAATGCCCCATATTGTAGCCTAATTTCGCTACATTAGTTTCAGTCGCGTATTTGTCTTATCAAATCAGCCAATATGGCCGTTAAAAATTCCAGAATTCTGACCATATAGAAGAGCTACGAGACATATGTTAAATTAGTGAGAATGAACTCTTCACAATCTTTGTGAACTGAACATATAGGCTAGGCAGGTTAACTATGCTTCGTCTTCCACATTTCGGAGTTGTATGCTGGAGTTGCTGCCGGAGTGTGCTGCTTTTGATTCTCGTGCCAAGCTTTGTCACATGACGCAGTAATGTGGCTATTTAATATGCTATTAATCTATTTACTTATTAATTTGGCATATTTCCCATGGGACATTTTGGCGATTGATATTTTCGTCTGCTGAAACACCTGTTACCCGGCGAAAAGCCTTTGCTGGCTAACGTAAACCCTGGTGCACAGTTTTCCTTGGCTATAGTAATTGTGGAGAGTCCGGGGTGTTCCGTGAATGCGGTGCCAGCAGCCGGAGGCTGGCTTGACCCCTCTCCAAACATAGCGCTTATGGTTGTGACCATAAAGCTCTATTTTTGTCTCATCACTCCAAATGTGTCAGAAGCTGTGAGGCATGTCGAGGTGTTGTCAGGCATATTGTAACCCGGCTTTATTGTGGCATTGCGCAGTAAATGCTTCTTTCCTGGCAACTCGACCATCCAGCTCATTTTTGGTCAAGTATCGTTGTATTGTCCTCCTTGAAACAACCACACCGTCTTTTTCAAGAGCAGCCTGTATTTCTCCTGAGGTTACCTGTGGGTTTTTCTTTGTATCCTGAACAATTATTCTGGCAGTTCTGGCTGAAATCTTTCTTGGTCTACCTGACCTTGGCTTGGTATTAAGAGATCCCAGAATTTTCCACTTATTAATAAGTGATTGAACAGTACTGACTAGCATTTGCAAGGCTTTGGATATCTTTTTATATCCTTTTCCATCTTTATAAAATTATATTACCTTGTTACGCAGGTCTTTTGACAGTTTTTTTCTGCTCCCCATAGCTTAGTATCTAGCCTGCTCAGTGCATCCTCGTGAGAGCTAACAAACTCATTGACTATTTATACACAGACACTCATTGCAATTTAAAAAGCCGCAGGTGTGGGAAATTCACCTTTAATTGCCATTTTCATCTGTGTGTGTCACCTTGTGTGTCTGTAATAAGGCCAAACATTCAAGGGTGTGTAAACTTTTAATCAGGGCTATTTGGATAATTTCTTTTATCATTATGATTTAAAAAGGAGCCAAACAACTATGTGATAATAAATTGATTCATATGATCACTATCCTTAAATAATCATTGACTGATCATATGACTGATCATTTTTGTATGATCAGTCATATTTTCAAAAACAATGCCAAAATTTCACAATTTCTGCCAGGGTATGCAAACTTATGAGCACAACTGTACGCTAACTGTCAGACGATGGTTTTTGTGTTAATGTCTTCATTTATGTTATTATTCACAATTTCCCAAAAGATTATGACAAATAATCTTGCGTATTTACAAATTAACTAATACCATCAGTGAAAAATAGCTTTATGAAGGTTACGTTGAGTTAGTTTGGCTAATTATTGTCTATATGCACAACCATGTTTATTTACATTGCACTGGATTCTGGGACCAAATATCTCTGTGACCAAAGATATTAAAACAAGACGATTTACAAATCTGTCCGGAAGAAGTGCAAATTTAAATGACCTCCCTGTCTCTTAGTCACCCATCTTATCACCTTTATCTTTGTTTGATTTGGATAAACAAACATGGCAACCCCCACAAACTGTACCTACCTCTGTGTTACGTAATGTCTAGAAGGTTTTTATGCACTTATTTTGACTGTCAGCTCACCCATGTTTTGATAAGTTGTATATACCTTTATATACAACTGTTGATAATTTAATACGTTTTTGTGTTAGCTGTATTTTTTTTTACCTAAAAATGACCACAGGTGTTGGTCGCAGTCAGATCCAGGATGAACAAAAAGTTACCCTATATCCGGTTTTGGATAAGAGTCATGGATAGCCATACCTCTGTAAATGTTTGAACATCTAAACTATGAAATTAACTTCTCACATTTAGGACAAAGTTATGAAGATTGTTAGAGCTAATTATATGTGAATAACAGACCCACCAGTGACCTTTCCAATCAGTGCTCCAAAGAAGGAAAAAAAAAAATACCAGTTCGAAAGAAACTGGGATAAAGCTTCAGAGAGAGGTAGAACAAATATATGCATTGCTTTGGAAAGATGGACTAAAACATTGAGTAAAAAATGATGCTGATAAGCAAGGTACTCGACAGGTAAGCAAGTTTCTGTAATGCCCCTTTAGCTCTTGCATATAGTCTTAATGAAAATATTCTGCTGGATATTTTAAGGGTTATTTCTATGATTCCTACAGGTAAGTGGCCTCAAAATCCTGTAGAATATTCACGTGGGACTTTTTTGTAAGAGTATCGAAGCCTTCCATAATGAGAGTGCCAAAATCATCAACTGCAGACTGTCGTAATTCTACTAAATTGATTGAGTTGTGTTACCCTTACACTGTGACCACCACCATGTTGCGTTAAAGATCTGAACCTTTCAAAATCAGCAGGGCTGCTGTAATGAGATACCATCAGAGAGTTTGTACATGACACAACTAGATCATCCAAAACATGGGGGCTGCTAACCTCAGCTATCAAACCTTGCTTCTGTGGATTGATGTTCGGATCGTTGTTCAACAATATACAGTATTGGCGTGTTCATGTGTATTTTGAGATGAAGTCTGTTGAATATGTGTAGATGTTGATGGCAGTTTTAGAAGGAGTTCTGTGGAAGCTGATTCAAAAATAACTTTTTATTGGCTTGCTGGTGCCTTAAATACCATCTTCCAAAGTGGTACATTTCTACATTCAAATATGAGATGCACATGATTGTACACAAAAAATACAGTTATATCTTAATGGTAATTTTAAATGTCCTTTGGTTGATCACCAACATTTTCGTCCCAAGTTTTTTTTGTCATCTAAGTGTTTACTCTGATTCAGCCACAGACACACACATCACAATTTATGGTTTGTGTTATTTTATTATGTCGGTCGCACAAAATGTAAACATGCCAATGTTGTTTTCATGTTTTTAATAAAGGTTCATGTCATGATTTATACATTTTTGTCAAGCGGTTATAATTTTACCCCAAGTGCTGTTACAACTGACCCTGGAGGTGGGGTACATTGTTATAAATACATGGAGTGAAATGTTACAAAGTCACACCTTGACTGTTTGATTGTATAGAGAATACCTATACCTACTTGTAGCAGATGTAAGCTGTTTGTATTGATTTTAAATGTAGAGCTGTAGCTCAAATAATCTTTGAGAAATTTACAAAAATGTGAAATCTGTTGCAACCTCCCCTACATCAAAATAATCATACACATGCAAAGGAATAACTGTTTGTCCTCCTTTAAATATTGTTTGTATATTAGAAATAAGGCAGTAAATAACATTCTAAGTTCTAACAATTTTATTATACACTGTATGCAAATGCATACACATGCATAATAAACAAAGATTTTTGTGAATAAATTGTCATTTTTATACTCAGAAATTATGTTAGACTTAAGTTATGTTTTACTTGCTTCATTCTGGGATGTCAGATTAATAATGAGTCAGCCTCAATTTGGAATGCTACATCATCAAAAGGAGTTATTGCATAGAATATGATTTTCCTTTTGGAAAATTTGTGAAATTACATCTTTTATGAACATTTGTCTTTGTTCTATGTTGGTTAGTCGTCAAATAAATTCCAAGCTGTCAAACAAATTCCTTCTCACAGTTTTTTTAGACCAGGCCTCGGAAGAGGAATGAGAGGGAAGCTCCCAGAGCCAAACCCAGGGACAAGAAGAAGGCCATAATGGCTCCAGCGGTCTCTGCCTCATGAGGTGAAACCTTTCTGTGGAGAGATTCAATTGGGAATGGTAACACGTTAGGTGGAATGTAATTTCTGTCAAACTAAGATACATTTAACTCTTGCAATGGCACTTGCAATGTGAATAAACAAGTCAGAGCATTTTAAATTGACAGAAAACTGCACTTCACACATATCCATGTGGTGTATGTCCTACAGACAATATCAAAGAAAAGTTAATATGAATAATGCTTCATGTTATTATTAGTTAATCCTGTCTATCAAAAGATAACATAAGTTTATTTACAGTTTCTGAGGTTTCACCTAGGTAAAATCAAAATGTCTTACTTGGGCCCAAAGCACATGCAGAGACTGGCCAGGTACCCATTGGAAAAGGCAAAGAAGATCATGAAGACAATGAACCAGGCATCGTGTTTAAAGAAGACAGGCAGGTTGAGGCGGGGCTGAACATTGCATAGCATGAAGAGTGGCACAAAGATCACCCGGGCCACCAGAAGAATGGGCACCAGTTTGCTGTCTTTCCCAGGCTAAAAACCAATGGTAGAGATATATCAACACTTTACATTTGGGTTCGGTTTCACAGACACAGATTTACAGTGGATATAAAAAGTCTACACACCCCTGTTAAAATGCCAGGTTCTTTTGATGTAAAAGAATGAGACAAAGATAAATCATGTCAGAACTTTTTCCACCTTTAATGTGACCTATAACGTGAACAATTCAATTGATAAACAAACTGAAATCTTTGAGGGGGAAAAAAAAAACCTCACAATAACCTGGTTGAATAAGTGTGCTAATACTAATACGTACATAAACTAATACTTTGTTGAAGCACCTTTTGCTTTTATTACAGCACTCAGTCTTTTTGGGTAGGAGTCTATTAGCATGGCACATCTTGACGTGGCAATATTTACCCACTCTTCTTTGCAAAAGCGTTCCAAATCTGTCAGATTGCGAGGACATCTCCTGTGCACAGCCCTCTTCAGATCACCCCACAGATGTTTAACTGGATTCAGGTCTGGGCTCTGGCTGGGTCATTCCAAAACATTAATCTTCTTCTAGTGAAGCCATGCTTTTGTGGATTTGGATGTGTGCTTTGGGTCGTTGTCGTGCTGAAATGTGAACTTCTTTTTCATCTTCAGCATTCTAACAAATGCCTGAAGGTTTTGTGCCAAAATTGCCTGGTATTTGGAACTGTTCATAATTCCCTCCACCCTGATTAAGGCCCCGGTTCCAGCTGAAGAAAAACAGCCCCAAAGCATGACGCTGCAACCACCATGCTTCACTGTGGGTATGGTGTTCTTTGGGTGATGTGCAGTGTTGTTTTTGCACCAAACATACCTTTTGGAATTATGGCCAAAAAGTTCAACCTTGGTTTCATCAGACCATAACACATTTTCCCATGTGATTTTGGGGGACTTGATGTTGGTTTTTGAAAACTTCAGCCGGGCTTGGATGTTTTGCAAGAAAAGGCTTCTGTCTTGCTGCCCTACCCTATAGCCCATTCATATGAAGAATACGGGAGATTGTTGTCACATGTTGCACACAGCCAGTACTTGCCAGAAGTTGCTTTAATGTTGCTGTAGGCCTTTTGGAAGCCTCCCTGACCAGTTTTCTTCTCGTCTTTTCATCAGTTTTGGAGGGATTTCCAGTTCTTGGTAATGTCTCTGTTGTGCCATATTTTTTCCACTTGATGATGACTGTCTTCACTGTGTTCCATGGTATATCTAACGCTTTGGAAATTCTTTTGTACCCTTCTCCTGATTGATATCTTTCAACAATGAGATCCCTGTAATGCTTTGGAAGCTCTCTGCGGACCATGGCTTTTGCTCTGAGAGGCAACTAAGAAAATGTCAGGAAAATTCTACTAGAACAGCTGAAATTTATTTGTGATTAATCAGAGTCACTGTAAATAATGGCAGGTGTGTAATGACTTCTATTTAACATGAGTTTGAATGTGATTGGTTAATTCTGAACACAGTCACATCCCCAGTTATAAGAGGGTGTGCACACTTATGCAACCAGGTTATTGTAAGGTTTTTATTTTTCATTTTTCCCCCTCGAAGATTTCAGTTTGTTTTTCAATTGAATTGTTCACATTATAGGTCACATTA
>JACXGI010008587.1:0-33058 GCA_016801175.1 Esox masquinongy | reverse complement strand
CAGAAGCCGCTGACCAGCAGGAGGAGGATGGTGCTGGTCCACTCGGACACTCCCGTCTGTGGGGGGGGGGGGGGCAGAGAGGGGGAAAGAACGATCACTCACTCCCAACAGAAGGGGATTTAACGGCGCCATTGGAGCTCACCACCCAACCCACGCGTGTCACAAAGCCGCCCACGCCCTTTGAAACTCACAAAGTCCCCCTCGACCAAGAAGGAGGAGAGGTCCACCAGAACCCATGTGGGGACCATGAAGAAAACCGCGTTGAAGCCCAGGATGTTGAGGAGCCGCAGGTGGTGCACCCTCGTGTCCCGAAGTACCTGAAAACAAAGGGTCAAGGGTCATTTCATTCCTCAGATGCGCCATCGCAGAGAACAAGTGTCGTGTGAAATACGTCGGCAATGCACTGCACAGGCCTCGACTCCGACAACGTTGTCGTTTCATGTCCATTAGGATTGACGTCTACTATAACATCACTTCAATACTGCAGTCTTGACTGCACCAGATACATTCCTTCAAGGGCAACGCTGTAATTTATAACAATATTTTATGGGGGCATTTTATTGACAGAGAGTGAGCAGGGAAAATAAAAGGAGAGGTGCTTAAATACCCTAAATCAAACTCATGTTGCAGCGATATGGGCATCAGTGACAGCAGATTAGACTGCCAGACCACCCTAGGCAACAAAACACAGCCCTTGATTAAAAGGAAATCCAGCCAGAGTAACAACCCATTCTACAACCTGGTCACTCACAGGCCCTCAGAAATTCAAAACGTGCTCTTCTGCTTTGCATATCCTTCCACCGAATGAACTGTAAATGACAGCTGGTCAGTTTTGAGCGTGTGCAGATGGTCCGAACGTACCTTTTTGGAGAAGATGTTTTGCAGGGAGAAGCAGAGTGTGGCAGCCAGGGCGCTGACTAATCCAGACACATCGAAGGACAACTCGGTCATGGTAGCCAGGAGCACTCCTCCAATGATGGGGATGAGAGACATGTACACCTAAGACCAGGACAACAGGGCAAAAGGGGAAAGTTGGCGCCGAAAACCTGAACGAAATGTGTTCTAATCCCGGAGAAATGGTTAAAAAAAAAACAACACGCAGCGAATGCTAAACAGCTTTGTCAGTGTGCAGTCACATTCGCCTGTTTTCCTGCTACCCGGAGACAATGGGACAAGGCTGACGTCACTAACACGAGCCAACAGACAGACTCACGTTGTGACACATCAACACAACTCGGACCGAAGCTCCCGGAAGCAACTTCATAGACAGTCAGAGAGTTACTCACTTTTGTTGTTTGTTTCTCCTTCATGATAATCCTGGACAGCAGCACAACCCATATTGGCATTGTGGCTTTGACTGTGGGGTGAAAAGAAACAAAGAGTGTAAGACTGGAAGACGGATGAAAGGATCCTGCCCAGGGACTGAACTGAGGACTCTGGGCCCAAGGTGGACCGCCATTGTTCACAGAGGTGAAGGATATAGCTTCTTAGGTACACTTGAGTGAGGACGCAGGGCCCACACACCTACAGTTCAAGTTTCATTTTGTCAGGTGTCACAGTCACACCTCATGTCAACACAAAATGTGGCACTGGAACGTTGCGTCACTACAGGTATTCACGAACCTGCGTCATCAGCCCCACCTTTTGTCAAATGAGTTAGATACACTCTACGAGGCTGCAGGCTACATTACTTAATGAGGCGCCTGCTACCTAGCCAGCCAGTGTGGATGTCAATTGCACGATATGCAGGGACAAGGGTGAAATTCCACGCAAAAGTCAGCAAAAAACACTCCGGGAACCCCCAAAAAGCAGGGATGAGGCAACACCTCACTGTATTCTGATTTTCGTGGACGATAAGACAGGATGGTGCTCTAGGCCCTCCACCCTTGCTTTCAGTCCCCAAAAGCGTGCTGACATAACTACACTCTTGCCACGCTAAAATTTCCCACAACACACCAGACGTGGGTCTGGGCACACCTAGGCACATGTGTTGCACTCAGGGACACATTTAGTTTCACAGACCCTATTGTAGGCTTGGCTGTGCTGTATAACCCCAGGGACACCCCTCGAGTGGCATCTCACAGCTCCAGTGGTTTTGGCTAATGGTTGTCTGGGGCATCTCACTCGCTGAGCACAATTAAGTTGCACTTTGAATGCCTGTTGT
Source organism: Esox masquinongy (assembly GCA_016801175.1). Lineage (NCBI taxonomy): Eukaryota > Metazoa > Chordata > Actinopteri > Esociformes > Esocidae > Esox > Esox masquinongy. The sequence goes on along the minus strand of JACXGI010008587.1, from coordinate 30,894 downwards.
GTGCCTGTTGATTTGACAGAACGTCCTCTGTGGTGATGTCAATAAATAAACGGAAAAAGGAGTCGCCCTGGAGAAAATGCCCAAATAATTTTAGAAGAACATGATTAAGCTAATTTATTAAAGGCAACAATCTATTGAAGCCAGCAATCAAAATGTTATTGTCGACATGGACGTCATTAAACCCTTTATATTCACATAGTTAATAAACCAGAAGACAAATTCAAGACACTAATGCATGAAATGGTTAATTAAATTGGCTCCTATAATGTATGATGGCCATTATAACACTGAGATGTTTAGACAGTTCATTATTCATGTTTTCTTTAGTTCAACTTGAGAACAGATCCTTATTTGTTTTTCCTCAGTGCACAATATAAAAAACGATACATAGCTCAAAGGTCTAACCATATATGAAGTCATTGATCTCCGGTCCAACCACAATAACTCCACGAAGAACCAGCCACTGAATGAGACAACTGTGTAAAGTACACGTTTCTAATCGAGTCACTGGCTAGATGGGCCCCTCCCCCAAACAAAAAGGTATCCAAACCTGCTTCGTTTAAGTTAGCAGTAAGGAGAGACGCAATACACTCGGTAAACGTGGGTAATGTCATCAACAGGCCCACGCGAAGAACGCCTAAAGTTCATCCGAATTGTCTAGCACAAGATACCCGTTGAGGTTGTTGCTAGCTAACATACATAGTTTGAATGCCATGCATTGAATCTAAGCTAGCCAGCCCTATTCAGAGCTCGTGAAATGCTTACCAGTGTGTGCGTAGGAAACCGGTACCTTCCATATACTGAAGTGGGCCGATACAGACGCGAAGTATTTCCCAAAAGCTAAAGGAAGAATATACCATTTGTAGTATTTAGTTGGTACTTCTGTTTTGGGGACTCCCCATGCCCGCAACAACGGTGGAAGGAAGACGACGATTGAGAATATATGAAAGAGAGAAACGGTGACAGGATAAGGGAATCCATTAAGAATAATTTTGTTAACGACGTTTCCTCCCGAACTAACCGTATACCAACAGAAACAGAGTAACGCTATCCGGACCCCTTCCTTGACTGGGGGACGCTCCACCGCAGCCATCTTCCCAGTTTGGAGTCACCGGCGTATGTCTGACAACAAGGCCCGTAACATTGGATCTAAGGAAAGCAATGTGAATCAGACGTGGAGACCTCTGAAACACTCAAGAAAAGCTAACTACTTCCGGGTCACCGATTATTTGGAATCCTCCAGAGTAAGAGTGGCGTCCCTGTATACCTAATAAGTAATGTTGGAAAATGTGCACTATTTGCAACATGATGTAATACTATTTATCATACTGAAAATTGTCAAAATATGTGGCTTGGGGTGGATCAGCAGTCCAGGCCGTTTCTTCTTTTAGACAAGTGCTGCTGCGTCTTGGTTTGAAACTATCTTTAAAAAAGTCCACCAAGTGTGCCGGCAGAGGAGCGTTGCAACTTATTTAACAGTCCTTTAAGAATGGCCAATTATCTCACAAGCAGTAGTGGACTGTACACAACTCCCTATACAATTCACCATACATCTCAGTAAGAGTTGGTCAATTCAACTGAAAGGCATGTATACATTCTAGATCCAGCAAACACCGGCAGGACAATCAATGCTCCTTTAGCGCCCCTTATATCAGCTTAATTACAGTCTGAGTTTGTAATGGACTGTACACGATTCCCTGTTTGTTGTGTTCTTTTTCTTCTCCTCACACAGTCCTCTTGCCATCACTCTCATAATGGCTTAATAGATTTTCATTGACTGATCTTTGGTTCTCATATTGACATACACCAATAGCAGAGACCAAATGGAAAGCATCAAGACTAAACACTGAGAGCTCTCTTACGCCTGCAACAAATGATGTGACCGAACAGATTGACTGACTGAATTATGGAGGCCACTGTAAATCAAATATTAGGTAGGGGACATTACAAGTGTTATCAGTTGATAGTTTAGATGGTCAACTGCATGTAATAAATACTATATGTGCCACAGTGATTACTAATCCATTGTTTGTTAATAAGCATTACTTACAATGAAGTTAACACCCTCAGTCTTATCTCCAATTTGAAGTCCCTTTAAACATAGTGTTAAATTGGCTGAATTGCATACTAAATGTTCTGAATTATATTGTTATTTACTGTGTTCCATTGAGTTTAACATGCATGTAGTACTTGGTGAATTTGAAATGGAGAAGTGCTTCTGAGTTCAACGGACACACCTTTTACAACATACAATGAATTGTGTACAGTCCAAATGCTGTCCAAGTTGGCTGCATAGTGCTACTCTCAAACCAAATATAATGTTGATTTCAGGTGTTTTTCTTTTAAATATGCTCACGCAGATCCATTTCTCTTGCCATATGAAATACTTGCAGTGTGAAGAACATCACAATCCATCACAATCCTGCTCTCCTTTTCCGCTCTTACACTTGATGCATATGGAAAGGAAAAAATGCTCATGACATCTAGACCCCATCTTTAATGATATATAACATAGAGGGTGCAATATGTATGTTTGATGTAAAACTAAAAGAAATATGGATTTAAATGTTTTCTGCAGTTGATTATTTCAACTATGATTTCATAATTGTAAAAACTATTATAATTAATATTATATGTAGCATAACTAATCTTTTTCCTTGTGTTATTGTTGTTACCATAATATGTATCTAGTAATCATCTTTCCTAATGCTGTAACATCAATAATATTATAATTTGTGGTATGAAAGTGATTTAATGTCTTGAGGTAACGTTAGTTCAACCATTTATGCAAATGTTTTTACCGTGTTCGTTGGGGGACTTTAATTTTGAATAGAAATCTAGGTCATGGCCTTATTCTTGCTAGGTTTTGACAGAGATATTCTGAGAAGATATGAAACTAAGTCATACCGTACGCCAGTGTTCACGTTGTTAATGGAAGGAGCATTGCATTGTGGGTCATTTTGTGTGTACTACATTTCAAACAATTATGAGCAAGCTCAAAAACCCCAAATTACACGACTTACGTTAACAAGAAATTATCAATATTTTCCAAGATGTGACATATGTAAGTTGCTATTTGTAATATTTTCTTTTTTATCGTGACATTCCTTACTTTCCATTCCTTCGTTTTTGGACTGATGATTAGCGTAGACACCACGTGACGCAGCATGACAACCGCCTGCAAGAATAAGCCTAGGTTTAAATGAATAGGCTATTCAATATACTTCTAAGTACACAATCTCTATTACAACAAGATCTCTGGTCATGTTTATTCCTTGGAACCAACCTCTTTTATTTGAACCCAGGAATTGTCTTGCTGACGTGACAGAGGTGACGTGGAGGACATACCATAACGTTAAGCATTTCTGGAAAGGTCCATGCCAAATCGGACCCTTAGCTCTGCAAACTGCACTTGCGGAGATCTGAGACGATTTCATTCATATAAAATAGTGATCTTACAACTAGCCTATCCGAGGGAAAGGTTGAGCTATAATCAGAATGATTTATGAAATGTGTCTCAGTTAAACGCTTGAAGTTGTTGTTGGACTCCGGTGTAGAGCTATGGCAACTGTAGCGTCAGACGGTGACAACGTTTTATAGGCTTTAAAGTAAACATTTAGATAGCATTTCGCAAAGGGGGCTCTGATGTAAACGAGGGAAATTAGGCATTTTTCACCTCACCAGTGCATTAACAATATTAAGTCACAGGTAAGTTATAGGCAGGCTAATTTGAGACATACGGTCTCAATAGGAAAATATTTGCAATAGGCGTCCCGATGCGCACAGTTCCACTAGAAGGGAGAAAGACACTCACAATTTGCATTTTTTTATTAACACATTCTGTATCAACGTGTTCATCTAAAAGGATTAAGTAGCAAATAAGTAGATATATTCTCTTCTGTATTCAACTGAACACAAGCTTTCTGTACATTCACTAAGGCTCCGTTTAGGGACAACCATTGGTTTCCATAAGGCAAACAATATCTAAAGGAATGGTAACAAGTAGATTTCCAGCATATAAACAATTTATTTGTAAGTTTCTCCTCACAGTACAAAATTGCAATGTTGTATTTTACAACCTAGAAATGAGAGGAAAAAAGGCAAAGATAAAGAAAATGCTATTAACTAGCACATTTCCATAATGTGTCATTTTGCAGATTGTTTCCCTGTATATAAGTTGGTGTTCTGTCAAGAACAACTCCAGTTCTGTGGTGGTACGGAATGTTGCTACTGCATTAACAAACCATTTTTGTGAGAAAATATGCAAAACTCTGTTTTTACCTTATCTGACAAGCAGAACAGACTGAACAATGACTTTTAAAAAAACAAAACAAAAAAAAACATAACTAACCAAATAAGAATTAGTAATTAATTAAATGCATACATCATATAATCACACATTTAATTCTCTATGCCAGCTTGTCCCTGCTTAACAGGCTCCACACTTTAAGTTACTGGGCTCCTTAACTCTGCATTTGGCAGACAATGCATGGACCACCACTGATGCTACAGCCAAGCTGCCTCCCACCAAACACTAATCAGTGATTGCTTTTTGTTGGGCAGCACAAACAGCAAGGCCTCTTACGCCGACTCTGAAAAGGAGTGGGCATGTTTGGCTCTCGTACTGACACTGGCCCTTTTGCACACCAAACTTACCTAACTGCCAAGTAGCGAGCAACGGAAGGTAACATCTACCCCTCTTAATTCAGTAACACTGCTCGTTAAACTCTCAATCTAAGCAGACATATGGCAGGATGTTCAAATTGCTCTCATCCCCATGAGGGTCCAAGGATATGCACTCTGTCCAATCATACCAGTTGTCCTTGGTGTCATAGCAACCGTTCACCCCAGGCCAGTGCTCTTTGTGCATTCTGTCGAGGTCCTTGTTAGTGACCTCTCGGCTCACCCCAGGTAAGTCTGTGCCAGGGATATTTGGTGCCAGCACATGTGTTTTTCTGGCCTCTTTGATATGATGTTCCTCATGTTTCAAGTACTCAGACATGAAGAAGTGTGCTCCCGAGGTTTGAGCTCCGGACGATGTGAGCACATTGCTTTGACGGTTAAGGTACGACTGGATGATTTCGTTCCTTGACAGCTCTTTCCAGTTGGTCTGTTGGAAGGGACTGGGAGTCACAGGGGGATTCTGTGCACACTGGTTCTGCTTAAGCAGCTCTGTCCTAGGGGGCTCTGAGGTGACTGGTATCACCATAGCATCCCGCTCTGGGTAAGACTCTCTGTGGGTCGAGGGTTTGATCTGCCCTGTTACAGGGTCAAACGTAAGTCTGCGATCTTTTAACCTGCATGGCTTTGTGCTCTCGTCCGTCGGAAGCCCACCCAAGTTCACGGTATAGTCTCTGGACCTGTATTTCCTCCTCTTTCTCCCTGTGCCAGTTATGGCACCGTCACCCTCCGCGTTCACCACTTCACCGTGGGCCAACATCGATACGGAGTTGTGCATAGAGTCACACTGAAAATCGGGTCTCCTGGTACCGTGCTGAAGGTGTTGGTCCACGTCTGCCGGTATGTCCCGGTCAAGGGCGGACTCTGCAGATGGAGGCCCGATGGCGAGGGAACCCTGGATACGTGGGGCTGAAGGTTGTGAAGGGAGAGGAGGGGGCACCAGTCCAGAGCTGCCCATAACCCTGGGGCTCCGAGCAGGGTTCAGTAGAGTTGTTGCTTCAGGCGCAGACAGTTTAACCACAGCATCCTGTTTGGTACTTCTGGGTCGATACGAGTTGCAGCGGGGACTTCTGGGCTGATACGGCCCCCCTCCTGAGGCAGCCAGGTCCATTTTGGCCTGCTGTTGCAACACGGCCGTTTTGAGCAATGCAGACGTACTAGGAGGTTTGGCGTGTCCAGGCGAGCTAGGGTGAGGTTTAACAGCGTTGACAGGGATTTTGTTGAGCCTGTCGTCAAGACTCTCAGGCCCATCCTTGTCCGATTGTGGATACGGATGAGCGTCTAATGTGCCTGTAAAAGCCTCGGGACTGGTCCCAATTCCATTTGTCGGCGGCCGTGACTTTTGTGTTCTTTCATAAGCCGTCGTCTTTGAGATTTTCGCTGGTATCTGCTGTCCGTCCCTTTGCTCCCCTTTGCGCTTCCGGTTGCTCGACTTTTCCGCTTTGGGAGAGTAACAGTTGTTGAAGTCATTTCTACTCTTGAGCTCAGGGACCATTTTACCTGAGGGCAGGACGGCGGCTGGAGGGGGGACATCGTTCCTGCAGGGATGCGTACCACCGTTAGTAGCGCCCGGTGGCGCCGCGTGGCCCTTGGACAGTGCCTCACCCTGACCCGGCTCAATCAGCTTCTGCCAAGTGCGAAGGAGCTTCTTTGCACGCTTGGCGAGATCCTCATCCTTTGTCTTCTTTCTTACATCATTGATCAGCTTTCCGAGGCGTGTTTCCTATGAGTAAGAACGAGAAGATTTGTTTTAGGCTCAAACCACCATTTTGAAATATCTCAAAGTGAGTGGATGCGTGTGCTTATTTGTCCACAGGGTTACCTACCTCAAGTGCTTCTTTGGTAATGGGATATTTTTCCAAATAGGAAATTACTTCCATTACAGCCACCATGTTGCGGATCTGCTGAAAGGTAAACAATTAACAATGTTAAAACTATGCATAAAAAAGAACAATTTGCAGGTTTATAGATCAATCAAATCAAGTCGGGGCCAGCTTGTAGGATATTAAGCTTAATAATGCCTAACTACTGTAAAGGCTCTAAGACATGGGTGGTGGAGGCATCTAGATTCAGTTGTAAGCTGATTATTGGGAGCCGAAACAAAACTAACAAATGATTTACTGAATTCCTGGTAATTAGTATATTTTCACCCCCCCCCCCCAAAAATAATCCTTGGCAAACAACGTTAGACAGTTTTGCTGATTATTGCCGACCTCCATTAAATTTAATTGTCTTCACGCGGAACATTCAAATCCTTGAATGATTTGATTCAAAAACTCACATTAACAGCTAGGGATGTCACAAATGGCGAAATGTAATTAACGTTAAAACAGGCTTTTTGTAATGGTTTTGTTTTTTATAAAAAGTTTAGTGACTTGGCCTGTGTAGGTTGTTGTGAGGTCATCAAACAGACAAATTCATGCTGTAGCCTCTGAATGGCTAGTTCTTAGGAGATACATCTTCCATTGATTAGCCATAAAGTAATTTTAAATTCAGTTAAATGAGGACAGGCCAAAAAAAACCAAACAGATAGGCCTGTTATGTAGCTGATAATGAGTTGGGAGGGTAGAAAATGCAGTTAGCTAAAAGTTTTGTATTCTCAATTAGCAAATGTAGCATATACAGTTAGGGCCTGAAATATTTGGACACTGACACAATTTTCATAATTTTCGCTCTGTACACCACCACAATGGATTTGAAATGAAACAACTGAGATGCAAAAGTGCAGACTTTCAGCTTTAATTCAAGGGGTTGAAAAAAATATAATATGAAACGTTTAGGAATTGCAACCATTTTCCCCTTATTTCAGGGGCTCAAATGTTATTGGACAAATTAACACAATCATAAATAAAATGTTAATTTTTATTACTTTGTCGAGACTCCTTTGCAGGCAACGATTGCTTGAGGTCTGGAACACATAGACATCACTAAACGCTGGGTTTCCTCCTTTGTGATGCTTTGCCAGGCCTTTCCTGCAGCTGTCTTCATTTGTTGTTTGTTCGTAGATCTTTCTGCCTTACCTTTTGTCTTCAGCAAGTGAAATGCTTGCTCGATCGGGTTGAGATCTGGTGATTGACTCAGCCATTGCAGAATATTCCACCTCTTTGCTTTAAAAAACTCCTGGGTTGCTTTCGCAGTATGTTATTTGGTCATTGTCCATCTGTAAGGTGAAGCGCCGTCCAATCAACTTCGCTGAATTTGGCTAAATCTGAGCAGACAATATCCCTATACACTTCAGAATTTATCCAGCTGCTTCTGTCATTTGTCACATTATCAATAAACACTAGTGACCCAGTGCCATTGGAAGCCATGCATGCCCATGCCATCAAACTGCCTCCACTGTGTTTTACAGACATGGTAAGCCTTCTCCATACTTTTTTTCTTCCCATCATTCTGGTACAGGTCGATCTTAGTTTCATCTGTCCAAAGAATGCTGTTCCAGAACTGGGCTGGCTTTTTTAGATGTTTTTTGGCAAAGTCTAATCTGGCCTTTCTATTCTTATTCTAGGCTTATGAATGGTTTGCACCTTGTGGTGAACCCTCTGTATTTGCTCTCGTGAAGTCTTCTCTTCATGGTAGACCTGGATAATGATATGCTGGAGAGTGTTCTTCACTTGGCTGGATGTTGTGAAGGGGTTTTTCTTTACCATGGAAAGGATCCTACAATCATCCGCCACTGTTGTCTTCTGTGGACATCCAGGCCTTTTTGTGTTGTAGAGCTCACCAGTGTGTTCTTTTTTTCTCCGAATGTACCAAACTGTTGATTTGGCCACTCCTAATGTTCCTGCTATCTCTCTGATGGATTTTTTTTGCAGCCTAAGGATAGCCTGTTTTACTTGCATTGACAGCTCCTTTGACCGCATGTTGTGGGGTCACAGCAACAGTTCCCAAATGCGAATGCCACACCTGGTATCAACACCAGACCTTTTACCTGCTTAACTGATGAAGAAATAACAAAGGAATAGCCCACAACTGTCCATGAAACAGCTTTTGAGTCAATTGTCCAATTACTTTTGGTCCCTTGAAAAAAAAAGGGGGCTACATATTAAGGAGCTGTAATTCCTAAACCCTTCCTCCAATTTTGATGTGAATACCCTCAAATTAAAGCTGAGAGACTGCACTTGGTGTTGTAGCTCCAACTAATCAAGTAGCTACCATACGGTAGTTACTAAAACTTGTTTCTCCTCCTGACATTACAACATCGAAGCGTCTTTTTATAATCATGGAGACATTAGGTGGTGATTACTGTTATTTTGACTTTGTGAAGAAAATTAAATTGTTTTTCGTTTGGTATTTTTCTTCACGTTAAGGATGTCGCAGTCATTTAAATGCTTTATTGTGTAAACTCACACCCTTAATAAAACAGTGGCTGACATGATTAATGTACACTCCCCAGCAGGCCAGCTGACAGTCTTGTCTGGGCCCGGGACGAGAATCTTAGATGGGCCCTTTAATGTCAACCCAATGTCAGTTCTGGACCCCCCCCCTACCCTGGGCCCGGGACAACAGACCCGTTTGTCCCCCCCTATCGGCGAGCCTGCTCCCCTGATCGATAGACTACAATCAGGCACTGACCTGTGGGTACCGATCGTATCAAATTAATAAAATGTTTGCCAACAAGTCATGTTGTCTGCAGGCAGTAGAACGACTTGATATCTTTAGCTTGGTTATATAAAATGAGCCTTACGCTGGATTGCTTCTCTGTAGTTCCCCCTGTACCTGACAATTAACTTAAATTTAACAAAGGATTGTCTACTAAAAAAACAATACACAGAAGTAGTTGATGGTTCGGCCTACTAGCATTGCACAGATTTCACAAAAAATATTAGCCTACAGGGCACAGCTACAACTTGTACAATGCAATGAGTATTCTGTCAGTAGCCAGTTGTCTATCCAGAATTCTCTCTAGTGTAGTAAACTTTGTAGTACACAAATATTATTGATAGGGAATCGACTGTTCTGGCTGATTATCAAACACAAACAGATGTTGTTCAGATTAGTGCCCTCTGTTATTTCCCTTGCTGGTGTAGAGTGTCACGGCATACATCTTAATTTGAATGGACTTTCAGATGTGCACCTGTTGTATATACAAGGCATCTAATCCGATAGCCGTTGAGATTCAGATGACAAAACTGAAAACATACATGCAAATATAAACTGTTCAACTCATACCAGTAAGTTTTGAGGCTAAACCCAGACCACTAAACTTGACTATGTTTATCCAACAAATGTGACAGTAAACAATAAGGGGATTGGTACAAGATATGAACGTTTTATATAATTGGATCAATAAATGATGTTGTAAGCCAAGGCAGAGATGAACATTTGTCGTCAGGTGTACATTCTAGAAAGACGATGTCTGTCTTGACCAACAGACGTGGGGTAAATATGTTGTCACTCATTCAGGAGTCCAACCACACTCCAGTGACCTCAGTCGTTTCTTTCCAGGGAAGTGATTTCTTTCTTCGTTAATCACGTATAATTAACGTCAAAGTACTTGGGCCATTGTGACTGATTACACCCATACCAGACCTAAACTATAAACTGCTTCAAGTATGTCTGAGTGCAATATCTTATGTGCTTTTTCTACTGAAAACCTTTGTCAAATTGTCTTTTACTCTATTTTAAACCTTTGTCAAATTGTCTTTTACTCTATTAACGTAGTCACTAGCTGGGACAGTGTGACTGTTGGCGTGTATGCTTCGGTATCTTATTTCTGAAAAACATGAATAACGTTCGTGCAGTGTAAAGAGTCAAATCGTCATTAAACTTTCATTTATAATTAACAAGTTAGTTGGTCGGATACTGGGATAGTGTCTAGTAAACAACACCAGATGAATGTGCCAAATAGCCAGCCTGCTTGGGCCTAGCTAAAGTAAATGCACCGTTAAGCACTGTGACTGAAAACAGTCCCAACTTAGGTCGTAGGCTAGTGCGCAACAGAAACCTAGCTTACGTTTACAGCATAGCTTCGAATGTCAATACACTTAACTACATCTAACTTGCCTAGCAGTTAGCTAAATGACAGGCACATAGCTCGCTAAGTACCGTTAGTTTTGCTAGCTAGCTACTCAGTTAACTAGCACAAACCAATAACCGAAGTCCAGAGTAACTAGTGTTTAGTTAGTACCTTACACAGCTAATTAATTATTTCAGCTACTGAGCTAGCTAACGATAGCTAGCGAGGCTAGATTGCTAACGTTACCACTTACTGGCTCAGATAAGTAGCTAATGTTTACTGTCGGCGTTTGCCACACGATTTCACAATACAGTATGGGTCCACTACAATTGAGGGGAAAGACAGACAGACACTTGCAAGAAGTGGGAACATTACGTTATCTAGCTAACTCACATTGCTTTGGCCATCGATGGCCTGCATCAGCCGGTCTCTCATCTGCTGCGGAGTTGCGGTGGCCGCTGTCATTGCCTGGCAGTGGTGCGGAACCGTAGACAGGGGAGCGCTATCCTCCGAAGAGACGGGTGGGTGACTTGAAGTTGCAGACACTCACAGGCCTTTCGGGAGATGTGAGAGTAAATAAGGCCCCATAATTTATGGAGCTTTATTGTTAGTCCATGAACGTTTATTCATGTATATCGCAAGGAATAACGCTCTCCAGATAGAGGATCTCCCCAATACTCAGGTGTTCCACTGCCTTTTCGGTACGCCGTGGTCTTTCTCTCAACATCAGGTTCTCTCATTGGTTGATTTCTCTACTACTTAGTGATGGGCCGTTCGCGAACGAATGGCTCTTTTTGGTGAACGTTGGGAACCGCATTGGTACATGAGCCGTTCAATAGGATCAATGATTACCTGACGTCCTTTTAGCATCAACGATTATTTTTACCCTCTAATATAATTCCAGGCTACTTCGTTGCATTTACATTGATAAGCACTTTGTTCATTGTTCTGTATTCATTTTTAAGCATTTTAAAAGAAGAGCCGTTCGGGAGCCAAATGAGCCGAGCCTGCTCACCAAAAAGATTCGGAATGCCTATCAACACCGCTGTTGAGAAACGCTCTCCTGATGCATGGTGGGTAAAACAAATGCTGTAACAGAAACGTCAGACGTTGACATCACCACGTATACTGCCATGCCTGTGGCGCTTTGAAAATTATTATATTCTTTGTGTGAATTTTCATTTTCAATATTACATGGTATACACGTACAGTAGCATTAACATGCAGGTTTCTAAAATCGAACCTTTAGCAGAGAAGCCTAAATAAAAATTGTTAAACAACCAACCTGTTGTGTAGCGTATGCTTATTTTTGTTATTGCTTAATCAACACTTAATAGCAACTGTTTTGAAAATAGTATTCAATGCTTACGTAGTGTGTGTCAAACAACGCATAAATTAATCGACTCCAATAACCAAATAAGGTCGAGAACCACTGAAACAGATGACAGAATATTTGAAAATGGTATGTATGAAAATACTAAGTTCATTTCAGAGTTTAAGTTTATTTTACAAAACCACACCATAGGCATGTGATAAAATTAAAGTACACAAAAGTAGTGATAATGTGTAACCGTTAATAACATTAGAAGACCCATGTTAAACCAACATTAATTCATGGTGGTGGATTTCAATATATTCTCATTGTATTCACAAATTTTATAAGAAATGGGGACTATAAATAACAGATTAGCAACCTAAATACATACATAGTAAATGGTTCAAACAAACTGAAACATAAGACTAAAATAGCCAATAATCAGTTGCGGCTTTGGGTGCTTGTATATTCACAGAGTTGTGTTGAATAAACAAGGTGATCCAAATAGAACTCATTTATGTTAACATGTAATAGTTGTAGTAATAGTGAAGTATTTTCATATTCTGCAGATGTTATTAAAAAGTACAGGCTATAGATATTGACATGTACAGTATAATACAAGGTAAATACACAGAATGGTCAAAGGTTGCAGGATCCAACACAACAGCAACCGATCTAAGAATCTCAAAATAAATGTAAATGTGTTTTTGCCGCAGGGGTGCCCACTCCAACAATGACATTGATCATGATCCAAACAATCTGTGAAAAGTAATAGATTGGGCATTTAATACACCAAACATTGAAGTAACTTTTTCACTAACATTTAGAGAAGAATTGTCTGGCACTAAGCATCCCAAAGCTTATTCCCAAAAGCAGATCACACATTGTGCTTGACTGTTTTTCTCTCTATATGTTCTTAGCTGCTGCTTGTTCCCTTCCTGGCTTCCCCCTCTTTGTTGAAGGTATCTGTTGCTGAATCTCCCTTCACATTTCTCAATTTATTCACAAACTACAGATCTGAACATCTTATAGCCCACCTCATTTCTGAACTTCAGAAATAAAATGCTGTGTTCATTTAATTTGTACTAACATTACAAAAGGCAAGAGAAAATACAGATCTACGGTTGGGTCAATGTGGTGTAATTTCTGAGGCACCTAAGCACATCAGTATGACAGAACTGGTAAGTTTGTCTGTAGTCTGTTCTAGTCCGTACATGATGGCAGATACTTACAGAATCATGCAAAACATCATGAAGACATTCCATAAGGCAATGAAGATCCGGAAGTATCGTAGACTCAGGAGAAACTCCCTGATGTTGTCACCTAAAATAAAAATACACCATGGCAGTTTCAGATTGCTGGAAATCTTGTCTGTTCATCACGAAATGCAGTGCACCAATCATGCTTCAGCCCAATTAGAAGGCTCAGCCACATCCGCCACAGCTGACTACAGCTTATTCAAGATCTCTTTTAATGGTTCACTAATGCTAATGGTTTCTCTGCTTAGAGTCTCCCTTGCATCATAAGGTTATGCTCTACAGTGCCTATAGAAAGTCTACAAACACCGGAGTTTTGCACATTTTGTTGTGTCAAAATGGGAAAAACTTCAGGAGTCATGTATTTAATTTATGTTTTTTTTCCATACCTCACACTTTTAAGGGGATTTTAAAAATTATAATTATGAAATTAATTACGTATGAAAATACAAAGCTGAAATATAATTGGACAAGTCTCCACTGTATAAACAATTCTAAATAAATAGTTGAAGGAGGAAATAAGTAACATAATTGCAGATGTGGTTTACCACCTGTACTGTAGGTGGCGGCATGCACCATTAAACTATTGTTTGCAGACCACCTTGATGATGACGATGATGTTGATGATGAAGAATAAAAAGACTGTGGAAAGGTTGTGCATGTGACAACAATGTCCCCAGCATTCCACAATGGCCCAAAGCACACAGCCAAAGCTACAGTGAAGTGGCTAAGGAATAAAAAGGTATGTCCTTGAAAGTCTAGTCAGAGCCCTAAACTAGATCCAACTGAAAATGTGTGGTATGACTTGAGGATTGCTTGAGCAGTCTCGTAGAGAAGAATTGTCAACTACTGCCAAATCTGTGTGCAAAGTTGTAAGACACCTATTCCATCAGATATGTTTAGGCTACTACCAATGGTGACTCTACCAAGTATAAACTCAGGGGGGTGGAGACTTAATGTAAATCTAATTTATTTGACAATGAAATCTCAAAGTAGACCTCCCGAATGTCCATCCTTTTAATTTTATACAGTCAGTTACTACAGTTTTTTAATGTACCACCATATATCATATTCACTCACCTGTAGTTGGTCCGCGAGGTTCATCTCCAAATCCTCCTTGTGACTCCTTCCTCTTCCTGTAATTGAGGACAGTGTTTGTCTTGTATTAATGAGCTAGCAAAACAAAACGTGGTCCAGCAGAATAAGAGTCAACTTTAATCCTAATGTACACATACTTATAACTTTACTTGGTGCTGCTACGGAGGACGGAATACATTGAATTCACACAAATTTGGCATTTAATTGTAAACAATGGGTGGTGAGCATATAAGATAATGGAACATGAATGAGAATGTATTATACAACATACAACATACAGGGTTTTACGGTGGAGGTTAATATATTACAAATATTGTCTTTTAGGTGTTTTGCAGGCCCATCTAACAATATAAAGAACTGTATCATACTCACAGTTTGAAGTTTAACACTGCACAAGCATTCATAAGTAAGGTCCTGAAAAGGAATATAATCACAGAAATATACACATGACATGGAGTTCAACGGCAAATATGTAACTAAGCAAGTCGAGTTTGTGGAAACAAAGATAGGTGGGGTAGTTATGTCTAAACTGGGCCGCAGTGCTATACTAACGTGAGCTGGCAAAGTAGAAGGTAGCCTGCCGAACCTGGACCACTCAACCCCTGGCCATGGGTTTTGAGCCACGGCTCGTCCAAATGTCTCACTCCCCACCTGTCTACTCTGCTTCTCTACTATTTGATCATGGAAATAATGTTCCAGATCTTTAAAAACAAAAAAGTTAAACTAGTTAAGCTATTTATAACGTCGACAGGGGCGTAACGTTAGCAGGATTGTGGCTAACCTTAGCATGTATGCTAATAACAACAATAACACTCAAGCAGGTTGATACAAAATACCATTATTACTTTACGACACATTGCTTTGTAGTTTAAAAACATTTATAAAGCCAGTGTTCTTTACGTTTTATAATAAACAGGCGGGCATTACCCGAATATCAAGAGATCCCCGATCATTTTGTCCACATCAACGGTATACTTCCGCAAACGTCATCAAAAGACGAAGGGAAACCCTAGGGAAGCAGTCATTCCACCAAACAACTTCACTTGCTTTTGATTTCAATGTTGGAATTTCTAATAATTTGTAATAATACTTCAAATAATTAATTTAACTTGAATTATATTATTTAGAGCTGACTTGACTGAATATTGAATGAAGTTTAATTAACATTTCATGAAACAATCAAATTCTTATTTATATAGTACATTTAAAAATATTAGAAATAGCATACCAACTATCTATTAAGAAAACATTTAAAATGTTTAACTGAATCTATTAATATTTCCTATGAAATCCTATAAGGGAAGTCTATAGGAAGGCTCCTATAACCTTATCAGAAACTGCAAGAAAGAGGTCTGGTAAGAGCTGTTCTCGACCACAATGCGTTGGGCAGTGCCAGAATACAACCCTCAGCCATGGTATTTTGACAATATTCTGAAAACCCCAGAGATGCCTTGAAAAAAATTGGTCATCAATGCCTTTAGAACAGTGAAAAGCAATGTTTTGTCATACCTGCAGTATACATAAAATGTGATTGCTTACTTAGAAAATGGATGGTTTGAATCCTGAATGCTGACTGGATGATAGCCATGGTGTATGAGACCACTTACTACTCTAATTATGTTAGTAACTGGTTTATATAAGTTCATTAAGGCATCTTCGCAGTTTGTGACATATTTCGCCACAGTTTAACGTCATAGGCGTTCTGGATCAGGTTATTCAAGGACCTCTCTGTATTTTTCTCCCTTTCTTCATTCCTGACCAGTCTCCCAATACCTGTCACTGTGGAGCATCCCCATACCATGATCCTGCCGCCACCATGCTTCATCATAAGGATGGTATTAGTCAGGTGATGAGCAGTACTTTGTTTTCGCTGACATAGCACTTGGCATTCCAGCCTAATAGTTGGAATTTGGTCTCATCAGAGCAGAGAACCATTCTCCTCGTATCCTCAGTCATATGCCTTTTCCTCAGGAGTGGCTTTGAAATGCCTTAAAACGTTTATTTTATACTGATACTTCGGTAAAAGTATGCCGCTCTAACATGAAGGCCTTATTGATAGGCCTGATTGATGGAGTCCTGCAGAGATGGTTGTCCTTCTGGCAAGTTTTCCCTTCTCAAGAGAGAAAGTGTGAAGATCTGTTGGAGTAGCTATTGGGTTCTTGGTCACCACTCTGATGAAGGCCTGGCTACTTAGGTTTGAATTCTCAGCTCAATTTGGAATCTCATGGCAAAGAGTTTGAATACATATGTCAATGTGAAAAATGCTACAAATAAGCCCCATCCTGACAGCATTTTGATAAACCCATGTGAAGGTTTGATCAAGTACGCTGAAAAAAAGTAAATGGTCCCATGTTTTTTAATGTTTGGTAAGTTGAAATAAAAGAACCTAAACATGTTCCATATGCAATGTACTCCCAGTCATGTGCCGTCCATAATATTAGTGCCTAATCCATATTTTTCAGTCGTCTAATTTCCTTATAAACTGTAACCCGGTAAAATCTTTGAAATTATTGCATTTTCTGTTTATATTTTTGTTTCATACATTAAAATGTTTGACTTTCAGACACTAGGGGCAGCCCCGTACGCCAGTGGCTACACTTATCACACAATTCCTTACATTGCGCAGCATAAATATCTGCATAGCGGAGGCTGTCAACCAATTGCATTGAACGGGCATGTAGCTTGGTCTATTGTAGGATAGACACACACATGGATGCAGACATACAGGTTGAGGAGGCTTTCCAGTAATTAAAGTAGATGTATTCAGTTCAGCGAAATAGTCTTTACAATGTTCATCATACACCAAACGATCGCTATTCCATGAATGGAATAAAGAATACATCTATTATGTTTTATTTTACATGCTTTACTCTGAATGCCTTTATTGTAGTCTACCATGAGCCAGTCAGAGGAATTCTTCATATGTTTCAAATAATAATTATTTCTATGTATCAAATAATAATAATCCTTTTTAATAATAATCTGTCATTTTTTTCCAATAGCCTTTCCATATTTTGTTGTGCTTAGGCCACCCATCCCACGATTTAGGCCGCACAAAAACGTTCAATCGACCATTAACCAGTCATGCGCATCGTATTGTCGGTCAGTGTAACCAGCAGTATGTTATTTGCGGTGCACGATGATAAATCGTCACTTTTATTTGGCCAGCTGTCATTCATAAATTTGATAAAGCAATCGATATCGCTACATGTCTAATACAAATTTGGGACACGAAAACGAAAGCTTATCTGTCATTTTCTGCAGCGTGTTACGTATGTCCACGCAGCTGACAAATAAGACCAGTTGGCATAGAAAAAACGCTCGGCAGTGGACAAATTATAAGGCTGTGCAGATGAGGTATATTAATAGGCTGACTTGAGTGTCAGTTTTTACTCGTGCAAGACGGGGGCTTCGTGGCGAGTCGCGGGACATTACGCAGTAATCATAAAATACATGCAGTAGCGTTATACATCTTAAAATCATGGACGTATTGGGAGTCCTCAATTTGGGCGATCTTGCCCAAACTTTCTCAAAAATGGGAATGTTTCCTGTCTTTGATCTTGCTTATTACATCGTGTCAATACTCTACCTCAAGTATGAACCTGGTAAGTGTCCTTTTTATCCCCGTAAATGCAAGTAATAAATAGATTGACATATAAAATGTAATGGATTTAGTGTAGTATTGGAAATGGAAATATTGAATATACAGGTCAATGCTGAAATATATTGAGGTTACATAACCCTGGCCCTTGGGTTGTCAATCTGTGAAAACTATAACAGCAATTGATACATGGCACAATAAGAGGGCAACGTATTGGTGATGTAGACTTTGGTAAGTCACAAACTTTTTGTAGCTTAAATGGAATTTGTATTTGTCCTTTGAATAACATTTGCAGCAGCAAATCTGATGGAAGAATTAAGAAACCACTAGAGTTAGATTAACCCAGTTTTCTTTGATACCTGGCATTTCCCAAAGTTTAAACATTCAAACAGACAGGGTCTTCTGAAATTTGATAGAGACTGGTTGCATACCAAAGCTTTTGCCCCTATGCAATAAATAGAATGTCCTTAAATAGATGTCTGTGGACTACACACTACCGAACGTGTCCTCTACTTTTGAGTAGGTTTGTTCACAGACCCTTTTTAAGGGTGTTTGTAAGACCTCGTTGACATTTTGGCCTGAAAGTGAATATGCACTATTGTAAAAATTGCAGCAGTATTCCACCTACACGAACCTCCCATGTTCACATACATAAAGGGACAGTAAACAAAGGAAAGCATTTGGTAATAGTGAAAGGACTTTGAAATCCCTTAAAGAGTTTGTTTTTTATACTGACACTAGGGTAAATGTATATGACCGATACAAAAACCTGGTATGAAAACACTGACTTAATACCTTGCCTCTTTGGAAACGTTAATTACGAGTTAATGAAAAACAGGTGGACTGTATTCTCTCTCCAGTAATGGTCAGAATAAGAGTTCATAGACGTATATAAACTCACATCTAAGGCACCTGTTGCCAGTGGTTCCTTGATACTAGCTGTTTGTCGAAACCCATGAATGAGTCTGGGGGCTGGGATTGTTAATGGTCAGGGGGTGTCAAATTTATATCAGGCCTGCCAGTTGCCTTTAGACAGGGAAAGCAATAGAACAACGTGTATTTTTAGGTCGCATTTCTCGGGGTCAGTTTTCCCGTCAAACAGAAGGCTATTTGCTCCTCCACGAGAATCACACCTGTCTTTTTAGATCTGGGCAGTTCTGGCACCATGTAGGGCGACTCGCACGTTCGGATGTACTCCACAACTTTACATTACATTGATCCACAATGTTATAAACGTTTCATCATGGCTTTGGCTTTTAAAATTACTTTGTGGCTTGTTTGGTTGTAGGTCATTTTATTTAATCTATCCTTTGTTTAACCAGGACAAAAACCCATCGAGACCCAGGGTATCTTTTCAAGGGGAGACTTGTAGTGACTTCACTTTTATCTCCTCATGACCAGTAAAACTAACAAGTTGTTATGTGAACAGTGGATAAGTAAAAGAATCAGAGACCTTTCCTTGCGGTGTGTGTACTCTAACTTTGTCCTTGAGTAACTCCATGTAATGAGTTAGCTAAGTGGGTCATTACGGTAATAGTAACTGCTGGTATACACTTGACCTGCAGATGAGAGCTATGAAAAAAACATCCAAAACATAATAGTAAATACACACACATACATTTATGAGCATTAATGATGGTATTAAAGGTTGTTCGTATTTATTACATTACAAATATTTAATACAAATTAACATGTAAAGCATATAATGGATAACAGATTATTGATGAAAGTTTCTGATGTAAACAGTACCAGGGTGTGGTGAACAACATGTGGTTCATTTAGTCACTTTACTACGTTTTGCAGCGTGGTAGAAGTTAAACCAACTTAGAAACTTGGTAGTGTTTTGTAATTCATTTTGCCAATCTAAATCCAGACAAACTACTGGGAACTACACACAATGATTTCCATTATTTATATATTTTAAATCAATCTTTATTCCCACTTTGTTTTTGCTTTTAACAGGTTAAATGAAACATTCCTTTAATATATGCCCGCAAAAGTGATCTGATCTTGCAATTTCGGTTCTATGATGTTTTAGATTTAGCCTACCAATGACGATTCTTCACAAAGCAGTTGTGCAGTGGATAGTGAACTGAAACTTAACTGGATGGCTTGTAAGCTCATGTGGACAAAACATCTAAGTCCTCATTTTTTCTGCAGGGTCAGTGGAGGTGGCCCGCAGGAGCCCTGTGGCATCTTGGATATGTGCTATGCTTTATTGCTTTGGGAGCTACATTTTAGCAGACATTTTTCTCGGAAGTTGCCCTGTGGACTATTTTCAATACAACAGTCACATCCTCTTAGCATCTGCTGTTTGGTAAGATCTTTCGAATGCTTATTGTTCTAGTGTACACTGCTGGTTTGATTTTGTTTGAAGATGTAACTTTTTTTCAGCTTATGCCTGTAGTTCTTTAAATTAATTATGTCATCTTAAAATGTTTTTCTGAAGAAACCCCCTTAAGATGCACTCTTTTGTTTCCTTCCCATTCACCAAAATGTAACCACAGGTACCTCATCTTTTTCTGCCCACTCAACCTGTTCTACAAATGTGTGGCTTTCATGCCCATCAAGCTGGTGCTGGTAGCCTTAAAGGAGGTCGTCCGCACGCGTAAAATTGCCGCTGGTGTGCACCACGCCCATCACGCCTATCACCACGGCTGGGTCATCATGGTCATCGTGGGCTACGTCAAAGGTTGGCCTCTCCACGCACGTCCTCATGCCGCTACATCTGCAGCCTGGCGTCTGTCCATCCTGTGGAGGGGAGGAAGGCAGATATCTGGATGAGCACCGGTTAAGTGATGTGCAGTCCGTTTTCCTAATGGTTTCCACTTTCTATTTATATCCTCCCAGGGTCAGGGGTGGCCCTCATGTCCAATTTCGAGCAACTGCTGCGTGGTGTGTGGAGGCCCGAGACCAATGAAATCCTCAACATGTCATTGTGAGTTGGTTTCCATCGTGGCTCCTTGGTTAATGTCAGCTGCCGACATTTGTGGCTGCCTCCTCAAGCATTAAGAGATTTCTTTTAAGATGTCTGGTTGTTAGTGACCAAAGCCTCCAGGGTGTCCGAGCTCTAGTTTTTTAGACCAGTGCATTTTTTCTTTCTGTCACAGCAATTTGATGTGGATATTCTTTATAAAGCTGTTAAATAGATAATTCTGGATATTTTCATTGTGTCATATTTGTTATTGCATGTCGTGTTTGTTTCCCTCTCTCCAGCCCAACCAAAGCCAGCCTGTATGGAGCCATTCTGTTTACACTTCAGGAGGCACACTTGCTTCCTGTGTCGAAAAGCACACTCATCTGTCTTTTCACTCTGTTCATGGCGACTTCCAAGGTATGTCCCGAAGACCATAGTTTTGAGTGTATGCCATACTTTTACGCAGGGTTTGGGGCAGGGTTTTTATCTCACCAAACACTTGGTTAACTAACAGAAGGAAATAATACAGATGTGGTAATTCAGGTTAAATGTTACCACATCACTACATCGTTCTGGTAAAGGTACTGTGAACACAAGGTTGGCTAGCTGGGTAGTTAGGATGCATGTGTATAATCTCTATGGACTTTACTTACCATCCAGGCGTTTGAGTTTGTTCCAAAGTTGTTAAAAATAATTATTTTCACAGGTAGTCTGTCAAAGTCATCCATATTTTTTAGGTTTCATGACATCATATGCACTCATTGAGTTTGAATAAAGATTGTTAGCTTGTAGTTATCTAATTTTCTGCTAAGCCTATCTAGGGTCATATATACATTGTTTCAGCTAATTCCCCAAAAAGACGCTAGAGGGCTGAACTTACCTAATGTCTCCTTTAAAATATATGTATAGTAGAATATATATCAAATGTATATGTGAGAAAACTAAGGAGTTTTTTCATGAAAGAGCAGTGGACCAGATTTGGACCAATGTGGCTGCTGTATTTGTGGCATCATAACTTTATAAAAAAGGGTTTTGCAAGTGAAATGAGCCAGCACGAGATTACGTCCTAACTGGAAGAGCAGGATCAGATGGGAAACATGAAATACGTTTCTGTATAATACTGAGTATGTGAGCTCAGAGAACTTTTTCAGATTATGGAATTTTAACTGTGCCTATAAATGACATCATTAGGAGTAATGGTTCCACTGGCTTGTTGATTTTAGCCAGCTCCTTTTCGTCACTCAATTTCCAGATCGTGGATTGGATGTAGATTTGTACTCTGAACATTTTTCCTTATGGAACTGATATTGACCCTGCTACTGTATACATACATCTCACATACTCTTATTTGCTAATAGTATCAGAAATTAACTAACATGTATAGTGATTCTCCTATGGCAACTCCAAAACTGTATTATCACACAGATGATCTATATTCCTCTTAGGTGATATTGACTGCCCGCCACTCTCACGGCTCTCCCTTCATCCTCATCGAGTCTTGGGCATGCCACTTGCTCTTTGGCTCCCCTCTCGGAGGTGGTGAGGAGGAGCACCACGTGGCCCCCGCGCCCGCCCCCATCACCCCAATCTCACCAGTCAAAACCAAGGAGGATCTGGGTGAAGGCACCCGCAAGAGGAAGTCCAAGAAAGCAGAGTAGAATGCAAAGCACTACACCTGTGAAACTGGGGGAAAGGTTCCCTCATCTGATCTCTCCTCATGGTCCAGCCCTCAGTTTAGGCATGATGGAGTCTCCCATTCCTTGCTAGGTAAAGGGGCCGTTTGATGTTTACCAAACGAGGCCCTTTCTATTGAAGCAAATGGTGCTTTCTTTGACATATTATACAGTATTGGCATTCTGTAAATATCTCACCAAAGTGTCACACTGATATCATCATCCCAGCCAGTACATATGTACTTATTTATTAACATATTTATTTTTCATCTGTGAATTACTCTGCAACTGTGTGCTACAGCATGTGGTGAACAGTGTACCAGAAATTACTTGATTGTTTTAGGATGGCTTTTGTTACAAGTGTTTTTGGCTGTAATCTATGGTTTTGGTTAAAAGCCGGTTCATACTATTTTACTAGCTAAAAGAAATTGAATCAAAAGCACAATCTGTCTCTAGGTCAGATGATCAGACAACAGAATCAATCAGACAATACAACACAAGTAAGCAAGATAATGTGAAGAAGACATGGCTGCTTTTTACATTATTGTCCTTTATCAATAAAGGCAAGTCAAAATTCTGACGTTGCGACACTTTGTTTAATTTGTTTAGTATGATATTTGTATAATGTAGCCTTGAGAAAAAAGAAAGTTTCATCAAAAACTTGCAAAACACAGGGCGATAAGGATTTCATTCTTTTTTTAATGTTTAAACCTTTAAGTTGCATGTCTTGGTATACATGAAGAAAATTGTACTACTACTACTACTGACATTACTTTAAAAGTCAGTTTCATTGCAAAAATATATTTATAAGTTGTCATAATGAACTCAAAATGGTGTTGTAACCAAGAGCTACCACTGTGTTTATTTGCTCTAGTCCAACTTCCTGTCCTTTGTAACGTCACCATAAGCATGGCCAATGAACCATCACTAATTACAGAAGGTCCCAAGCTGGGCACAACCCCTGACCCTTGACATTAAAGTCTTCACAGCAGTAGAAAAGATCACTAAAGGACCAGCATTCCATTTATTTTTTTGTGCATCTAAGTCAGATCTCAAATACAGAAAACAATGCTGTTTTTTTCATTTGAAACCACATCAGCACTAAGAATTACGAGGACACCCTGAAAGACTCCTTGTACTCTCAGTTTGGTCTGTCTGGCTCACAGTTTAAACAGACAGCTAGAGAACATATTCAAATGTTCCAGTTGGACCTCACACCAAAAGAGACTTGTAAGGGAACAAATCATGCATCACCTCATTTCCATCCAACCTTTAAGTCTGTGTCCAAAAAGCGTAAAGAAACATTGTAGTTGAAAAGAGGTGTCTCCCAGTCTTTGGTTTTACTTACCCCCTTCCTGAGAGTCGACTGTTGGTAGAGAAAGTTAAAGAGACAGTCAAATGTAACATAATTATGTTTACCTTCTGACCTATCCATCAAAGCCTTCAGGCCAGCAGCAAAGACAGATTTTTGGACTTCTTATTTGTTTCTCCAGCGAGGGACCAGGAGGAGTCTTTTCTGATGCTGAGGGTAAGAGAGGAAGTCAGGATATATGCGTTGAGAGTCATGGAAGCCAGTCAAGATGCGCGCATCACAAAGCCTCAGGGGTGTCTGCACTGGAATGTGACCAACATCTGCTGGTTCCATCACTGGCAAATAGAACACAACGCAAACATTCATTGGCGCAGACAACTTCAGTTTACTTTGAAATCCATGGTAAATCAGGGCTCAAGCAAAATCTACAGTGGATCAGATCACCTTTCAAATTTTTTACAGAAATTGGAATGTCGAGGAAAGGCATCAGAAAAAAATGGTTAGTTGTTAGTTTCAGTTCATGATGCTTTTTTTCATTTACTGGTTAAAACGATGAGGTCTACTAGCAGCCAAGAGTTGTAACCACGCCGTTATAATGGCATGTTATATACTGGTCATGGTTAGCTTATGTACTCATTGAGGCTTCTAACCTGGTTGTAACAGAGTCCAGTTAGTTGTAAATCTGGTTATATGACTTTCCCCTCAAAATCATCTTACAAAATACAACACTTTTTACAACAAGTACAACAATGATCAGAAAATTACAACGATTTTACATAGATCACGTTTTTTAATCCTTGACTATATCCAGTGTTGAGGAAGCACCATGTTATGGGCAAGTGTTGGCCTTGGCCTGTGGTACATGGATATTTCAGAGTGATGTGTGGAGGGGTGATGTCACTAGGAGGGACGCATAAAAAGGCGTGCAGGAGAGGAACAAGCCCACTCTCTTTCCAAACCCCACTATATGAGCCCTGGTACTATGGCAGATGGAGTCACTCAGATGAAGGACCTGGCCTAACTGCACGAGGTTTCACACGGGGGGGGATCCAGACCTTACATACCATCAGAACCTGTCTGTTGTCACCGGGACGTCAAAGTGCGATCGAGAACATGCTGCGGATCGTGGTGCTGGGGATTTGTCTCAGTGTGAGCTGTCAACTAGTAACTGGTCAAAGAGGTATGTCGTTCATCACTTTAGTATCTTTACTGGAAAAAACTACATGTATGCTTGCATGTCAAAAATGTAAGAGAAATAAAATGTAGGAGAGATAAAATGTAGGAGAGATTTCAGACAGGTCTGGTAACACATTATGATATAAACCATAAACTGATGTTCAGAAGTGCCTCAAAAGTTGTGGTTTCATAATTATTTATGAAAATGGAAAAAGTTATTTTTCTTCAGAGGCTAAATATTTTGTGAGTGATGTTTGTCAAATGGCTTGTAAATGACATGTAAGATCATATCAGTCTAAAAACCTTTATTTGTTAATCACCCCAAAATAAGTTAACTATTCTTATTGAGCATATTGCTAAAAAAGAATGCAGTGAATTAATTTGGGATAAATTAGCAAAACAGAATCTCCATAGCCAGTGGGCTAATTCACTTTCACACTTTCAAATGTGCTAACTGCAAACTCGGAATGCTATTGAGCAACTTGTCAGTCAGGCCATGTGAGTAAATCACCCTGGCAGTGTGGTTACTGTGTTCCCGGCAGGAGACTGTGGGCTTGGAATTCATTCAGAAGGCATTGCAGTTCCTAATGGGAAGAGCACACTTCCCTTCCTCCTGTCCTCCACGCTCAGGCAACTCTGACATTCTACAGCCCCCTGGGGAGTGGGCCAGTGTCAATAATTACATCTAGCAGGTTCTCGGAGGAGCGGCACAACCAGGCCCCAGACCCCCGGCTGTCCCACCATCATATCCAGCTGGGAAACCTTTTCCTGGGTGTGGCCCAGCCGTCAGGACCTGTGAATCTAACTTCCAGAACAGTCTATAAATTAAAACCCGGAGTGACTTTGAAAGCGAACCCACGGGCTCCACGACGGGACCTGTTCTGTTCTTTTCAAGCTCCCGTTTTACATCTTTCACACTGCACTGTCTGCAGAAATAGGTCATTCAAGACTCTTCTGATTTGCTACTGTGACGTTTGGAGAAAAAGAAAACGGTTGAGTAGCATCGTGAGGAAACATTTGGCACAAAACCCACGAAAACTCTGCGCATTTAAGTGTGCATGTGATTCCGGCCCATGGACAATCCTGGCATGTCAGCACTATTGTCTGGGTCGGGGGGGGGGGTAATAACAGCAGTTGTATGGACGATGAACCGTCAGTGCATTAGGTTGTTTTATAGAGATCTGCACAGTGTATCCCCTCCAACTCACTGCTAACCAACGACTTCAGTCAGACACAGATGTGCATCCCAGACAATGTCACAGGACGAGTTGAGGCACAACGAGGTGCTTTATGAGGCACCCACATTAACGAGGAGGACCCGGGACGGGGTGATATTCATCTGAGTTTATCTTGGCATCCTAAAAATGTACAGTACCAGTCAATAGTTTGGACAAACTTACCCATTCACTGTATTTTGCATACAAGGTCTGTTCTGTCAACTGACTTTCGTTATTTTGGCTTTGGTTGAAACTTATACTAAGCTAGCAAACAATAGAAAGATTAATTGAACATGATCTGTCCATTGTTAATATAAGAAACCGTATGTGTGCTCATCCATCACAAGTGCAATGTTATTTAATGCTTCATTTTCAAAATCAGACGGCGAAATCATCAATCAGATCAAGGGAACGAATCAGGCCCTGGCTGAGATCAAAGAACTGCTGAAGCAACAGGTGAAGTCTCTAATTGGACCTGAAGGTCACCGCTCTGTGTGACGACAGGACATTAGCTGGTCGCGTACATTGTAAGGTCCACTAAAAGTGTCTTCTGCCTGTTTGAACGCAGATCCAAGAGATTGTGTTTCTAAAGAACACAGTGATGGAGTGTGAAGCCTGTGGTGAGTTTCCCAGCCCCGCTAGTGACAATAGATACAGTATTCCAGGCACAGGGCAGTAAATATTGTTGTACATTAAGTATATGAACATAGACATATAATATTATAATATAGTAATATATTTATAAATACTGAACATTAGACATCAATATGTCAATGGTGTAAGTCTTGACAGCTGATCTCAGTTGCACGGTGTAAAATAATCCTACCATTACGCTGTTGTATAACGTTTTATATTTAAAGTACAGTACAATCAACAGATTGGAATGAAACAGAAAACAGAAATGCAAAAACTGAAAAATGGACACGAATGGTTTCCCAACCAGCTGTAGATGGAGCAATTGCACATGAGAAGTCCGAGAGTCCGGAACATTCAGTTAGGCGGCCTGCTGCGCTGACGTGTTGTGTATCACCCCCTCTCCCCAGGAATGCGAGCTCCCCTTCCGCCCTCCTGCGACCCGAATCCCTGCCACCCAGGGGTTAAGTGCACTGGGACCCCTGAGGGCATCAAGTGTGGGCCCTGCCCCGAGGGCATGGTTGGCGATGGGACCCACTGCAAGGACGTGGACGAGGTAGGACGTTGAAACAAGACGACCCCCGAAACGAGTTGTCAGTCGGTTTAAATGTAACTGTTGGCGTCGGTCCCTGATAATTCAATGGAAAATTAAAAGACAAATTTTGAAGAGTCAGATTGTGTCACAAGTTGGACCCCGCCCCCCCCGCCCCCTCTCTGTTCCTGTAGTGTGTGGTGACGCCCTGCCACATGGGCGTTCGCTGCATCAACACCTCCCCAGGGTACCGCTGTGGCCCCTGTCCCGCTGGCTACACCGGCCCTCAGGCACAGGGAGTGGGGCTCTCCTACGCCACCAAGAACAAACAGGTAGCCATTTTGGATCAAGTTAAGTAGCTCATGAGGATTACGAGAGTTAAGTACATTTTCTGAAGGTGTAAAATACTTTCTGTGAAAATGTGACTCATACCAGGTCTGCAAGGACACCAATGAGTGTCAAGGATACAAGAATGGAGGCTGCGTAGAAAATTCCAATTGCATTAACACACCTGTAAGTAAAATTAGATAAAAAATAATTCTAGTCAAATTGATTTTTAAAACAAACCATTAGAAGATCCTGAGGTCTTTTCACTTTTGAGGTCTCGAAGGGGGAACTGAGTGTTGTGTATGTTTTGGTCAGGGCTCGTTCAGGTGTGGGCCTTGTAAGGCAGGTTATGTTGGGGATCAGCGCAAGGGCTGTAAGCCTGAGAGAGCGTGTGGTAACGGCCAGCCCAACCCTTGCCATGCCAGCGCAGACTGCATCGTCCAACGAGAGGGTAAAATAGAGTGTCAGGTAAGGCCATAATTCTGCTGCATTGGATCAAAGTGAGCAGCCTGATGGTATACAGCAGCTTTGAAGCATTTTGTCTACAGCTTAGAGCTTTTTGTCTATAGATTTAACACAATTGTGTCTGTAACTTAGTAACAACTTAGTAGCTACACAAGTCTTACTCTTACTAAGTAACTACACGGTTGTTGGAAATTCAGTCATTACACAGTTGAAATGGGACGTTAATTGACTTTCCAGATGCCAAACAGTCCATAATGTTGACTTCACCCTGATTCACAGTGCGCAGTGGGATGGGCTGGCAATGGCTTCTTCTGCGGCTCTGATATTGACATTGACGGCTTCCCTGATGAGAAACTGGAATGCGCTGAGAGGAACTGTGACAAGGTATGCCGCTAAAGTATGTCACTGCAAATACTGTGAAAGTCTGAATATATTATTTTCAACAGAAAGGAAGAGAAAAAGTGAAACAAAAGCCACTCTGTGATTTGCTTCACGCAGGACAACTGTCTAACTGTGCCCAACTCTGGCCAAGAGGACGCAGACAAGGACGGCATAGGAGACGCCTGCGATGAGGACGCAGATGGAGACGGAATCCTGAACACACAGGTTATTGGTTCTTATCTCCAGCTACTGACGTTTTGGTGTCATGCTTATGACTAGTCTTTATTAGTCGTCCTTTAGTCGTCAGGCTCTGAAAGACTCACCTGAACACACAGGTTATTGGTTCTTATCTCCAGCTGTTGACGTTTTGGTGTCATGCATATGACTAGTCTTTATTAGTCATCCTTTAGTCGCCAGGCTCTGTCAGACTCTCCTGAACACACAGGTTATTGGTTCTTATCTCCAGCCGTTGACGTTTTGGTGTCATGCATATGACTAGTCTTTATTAGTTGTCCTTTAGTCGTCAGGCTCTGACAGACTCACCTGAACACACAGGTTATTGGTTCTCATCTCCAGCCACTGACGTTTTGGTGTCATGCATATGACTAGTCTTTATTAGTCATCCTTTAGTCGTCAGGCTCTGACAGACTCTGATGCATCTTTTGCAGGACAATTGTGTGCTGGTGCCAAATGTAGACCAAAGAAATGTGGACGAAGACGACTTCGGAGACGCCTGCGACAACTGCCGTATGATCAAGAACAACGACCAGAAAGACACAGATGTCGACAGGCTGGGTGATGAATGTGACGAAGACATTGATGGTGACGGTATGTCGGCACGTGTGGTATTTGACCATGACAAGCCTAAATCTGACATTGCTGTCATGAGCGTCAGTCGACATGTGACACAACCAGTTTTACCTGCAACAGGTATCCCCAACAACTTGGACAACTGCAAACGTGTTCCCAATGTGGACCAGAAGGATCGAGATGGGGACAAAGTTGGCGATGCCTGTGACAGCTGTCCTTACATTCGCAACCCTGACCAGGTCTGGTTTCTGAATTCCATGGTTGGCTCTTCATGCACTGTAGGCTTTGTAGAGTCATTACAGTATATTGTGCTTAAAGAGGAATTTCACTTTTTTATAAATAGATGTTAGATTGTTTCTCAACCTGACATTAGTCAATTGGCCAAGAGAAGCAGTAATCCATGGTTTCGTTTTCTGTAAACAGCAATTACAAACTTTGGCTAACTTTAGCCATCGCTAGCTGAAAATGAATGTAAATAATGTGAGCATCTAAGCATTATTGTTTTTTAATGGTCAAATCACTTTTAAGTAACATTAAATCAAATATATAGTTGATTTCAAGTGTTTTTGTAAAATTGTTTCTCTTGGCCAGTATACAATCTTCAGGGTAAAGAACCATCTGACATTAAGTTGTTAAAAAATAAGTTATCATTTAACAGAGGAATTGATATTAAAATTGCTTAAGTGATCCTGTATTTATGTGACTCCACAGTTGGATATGGATAACGACTTGATCGGAGACCCTTGTGACACCAATAAGGACAGGTATGTTAGTGTTACCACCTTTCCCTGCTTTTAACCTGCGTAGGCCAGTAAGTGGCATTCCAGTCCCTCGGCACTCCCTCACCAAAAAAACACCTGACTATTCAAATTTGATTCATTCCATAACTTTCAGTCGACTCAATAAATGTGGGTATCGCAAAACAGCTCGGATGACTGTAAAACGATAAGCCCCGAGCCAACCACATCTCTGTCTTGGTCTGCTCCCACTGTCCTCCGATGTCCTCAGTGATGGTGACGGTCACCAGGACTCTCAGGACAACTGCCCCGCGGTCATCAACAGTGCCCAGCTGGACACAGACAAGGACGGCCTGGGAGATGAGTGTGACGAAGATGATGATGATGACGGTATTCCCGACCTTCTGCCCCCGGGACCAGACAACTGCCGCCTCATCCCCAACCCCCTGCAGGAGGACTTCGACAGTGAGTCCGGCACCCCAGTTCCGTGTTGTTGCCATGATGTACTGTTGACAGCAATATTATCCTGTGTCCTCAAAGCCTCACAGTGCGTTGATCTCCCTCACGCAGGCGATGGTGTCGGGAACGTGTGTGAGAACGATTTTGACAACGACACCGTCATCGACAGCATCGACGTGTGTCCGGAGAATGCCGAGGTCACTCTGACAGACTTCAGGGCCTACCAGACGGTGGTTCTGGACCCAGAGGGAGATGCACAGATTGACCCCAACTGGGTGGTGCTAAATCAGGTATACATACAGGGATGGGTAGTATTAAATCAGGTATACGTACAGGGATGGGTGGT
>JACXGI010008586.1:0-33065 GCA_016801175.1 Esox masquinongy | reverse complement strand
TGCTGCCTATGACAACGTGAGAGCATTCTCCACAAAACTTGTGTTATGGAAAGCCCAGCTCTCTCAGACAAACATTTGCCATTTCCCAGCATGCAAGGCACTCGTGGATGCAGGCACACCATTCAGTGGTGAGAAGTATGTTGATGTCATTTTGAAGCTACAGGAGGAATTTGATCACAGATTTGCAGACTTCAAGACGCACAGAGCCACATTTCAAATTTTTACGGACCCCTTCTCCTTTGATGTGCAAGATGCCCCTCCTGTGCTTCAAATGGAGCTCATTGACCTGCAGTGCAACTCTGAACTCAAAGCAAAGTTCAGGGAGGTGAGTGGAAAAGCAGACAAGCTTGGGCAATTTTTGGGAGAATTGATCCCCAGCTTCCCTGAGCTTTCCCGAATGTTCAAGCGGACCATGTGCCTTTTTGGGAGCACATACTTGTGCGAAAAGCTCTTCTCCACCTTGAACTTCAATAAGTCCAAGTACAGGTCCAGACTTACTGATGATCATCTTCAAGCCATACTGAGGGTCTCAACTGCTTCCTCCCTCAAGCCAAATGTGGCTCGGCTATGCGAGAGGAAGCGCTGCCAGGTCTCTAGCAGCAAGGAGTAGGCAAGAGAAGCCATGTTCAGAAGAACAGTTCATGTTCTTCAATGTTCCATTCATGTTCAGGACAATTCATGTTCAGAAGAAGGTTAAAGATTAAAGAAGTGTTAATAGACATTTGAATCTGAATACAGCAGATATAGAAGACTGAAGAAACCACATATAGTCGCTGACTAGAGAAATCTAATTATTATTATTATTTTCATTATTATTATTATTATTTTATTTGTTTATTACTGATTGATTGATTTATTTTCTTATTAATTCTTAATTTGTTTATTTATTTTTTCATCTTATTTTGTGTTAAAAAATGAAAATAGAGATTTGAGAAGATCTCCCAGGTAAATTGAGTTTGAGACCCCTGGTGTACATACTTCATTTTTCTCTGCACGCTCGGGATCATGTCAGTGAAATCAGCTATAACCTGTTATTTATTGCTAATAGGGATTTTCCTGCATATAAAACTCAAAGGCAGTCGCCTTCCCAAAATCTAGCACCACCTCTGTGTGTCAGCATATTTAAAACATATTTTTTCGGTCATATGCTAAATAGTCTACCAGCGATATACTGCAGCGAATGTCACAGTAGGAGGAAACTTTTTTTCATATTGGCAGTGTTGCCGGATGGGTAGGTTTCCCCAACAATTGGGCTATTTTTATTGGGCTTGGTCGGGTCGATTTACAGATAGGGTTGTACAGAAGATATAGCATTTGCGCCGATTTCACGGTTTACGGCCAATGATGTGGCAACCTGATGATGTCATCATGGAGGAGTGGAAGAGGACTCCAGTGGCAACCTGTGAAGCTCTGGTGAACTCCATGCCCAAGAGGGTTAAGGCAGTGCTGGAAAATGATGGTGGCCACACAAAATATTGACACTTTGGGCCCAATTTGGACATTTTCACTTAGGGGTTACTCACTTTTGTTGCCAATCGGTTTAGACATTAATTGCTGTGTGTTGAGTTATTTTGAGGGGACAGCAAATTTACACTTATACAAGCTGTACACTCACTACTTTACATTGTAGCAAAGTGTCATTTCCTCAGTGTTGTCACATGAAAAGATATAATCAAATATTTGCAAAAATGTGAGGGGTGTACTCACTTTTGTGAGATACTGTATATATTACATATACACATTATACAGTTGACTAAAATACATTATTAAAAAATGTATTAATAGTCATTGATATGACATTTTAAATACATTCTTGCAGAGAAATAATATAAATTATAATATCATGACCAGACCACCAATACCAGCCCCCATGGATGCCGTTTTGGCAATTTGAACGGTCAGTTCGAATCTGAAAAGTGTGGCCTGGTATGTTGACAACATCCCACACAGACTGTACAACCAAGGTTAAACTTACATGTTATCAAAAGGAAAGGAGTTTACATGGTTACAACTGAGGTTAAAATATTATATGTTATAAAAAGGAAGGTAGTTTTCCTTGAGATACTGGCACAAGTGTGTCAGGAATCACAGAGGTCAATGGTGAATCATAGTAGCATATAATGTAAGTTAAGCCTGTGCTTTGACAGGTCTAATTTTTCACTTTTTGAGGTCTGGGAACTGTGAAGTCTACACAAGTAAATTCTACTTGATGTCACATTGCTGGAACCATTCTGAGACAATATGTGCCTTGTGCCATGGCACTATCCAGTTGTAACTATCCATGTGACACAGTGTAAACCTATAGCCATTACAGGATGCACCTGGTCAGCAACAATGTTCAGAAATAATTAATTATTTTGATCCGGGTCATGTACCTAAATATTCTGTCCAATGAATGTATATTTCACAGCTACACACTACAGGTCAAACATTTTAGAACACATCTATTTTTCCAGTTTTTATTGAAATCCACAGAGTTTAATGTCTTAATGTATTCTGAAATTAAAGCATAGAACAAATAAACAATTGGAGAAAAAAAGAAATAATGTAATCGTTTTGTTTAACAAAACTGTAATCTACATTTTGACTCATCAAAGAAGATAGCTTTAGCAGATATAACAGCAGAACAGACTCGTACCATTCTTTCTACAATGTAATATAGAAATGCTGGACATTACATGTTTTGAAGCATACAGTTTTATTATTTTCTTCCAAGGTAGTTCTTACATAGCCTGGAGGTATGTTTTGGGTCATTATTTTACAAGTAGGATGAACCCCTGACCAACTATGCGTACACCAGAGGGTATTGCATGGCGCTGCAAAAATGCTCTGGTAGCCATTTTTCGTTCAGGGTGCCACTCACTCTGTGCAAGTCGCTGACTCTGGATCCATCAAAAGAAACCCAGACCATCATGCTTCCTCCTCCAGGTTTGACAGTTGGTGTCACACACTGAGTAACCATCCTTTCGCCTACTCAACAGCATATAAAAACCCTGGATGATGAATGGAAGATTTAACATTTTGACAAATCGCTCCATAAGACCTTCTTCCAGTCATTAGTACTCCACTGGCGGTGCTTCATGGCACAGACAAGCCTCACTTTCTTATTTTGCTATCTTAGCAATGGCTCTCTTACTGCCACTTGTCCTCTCGAAGTCTTCTCTTCACAGTTGAAACTGAGACTTGCTTACTCTGACCAGTGTTAATCTTTGCTTGAAGCTGTTACCCAGCTAACACTTTTCCGTTGTCACAATGTTGTTACGACGTTATCTGGCGACCGAAATTAGGTAGCAGCAACGTTGTCAGCTATGTTGTCACAACCGGAAAAGTGAAAGTTTTCTTGTTGTCGCTACAACGTAACTAATTGATGTCAGTTGATCGGTAGCATGTCGTAGCAACGTGGTATTTCTAAGGTTGTCGGTTGGTATTCGCGAATCCCAGGCATCCTATCCAGTTGACCATTCATTGCCCTTTTCCTCTTATATTTTTTATATTCATACGTACAGCTAGAGTATGTACAGCTAATTTCTGTCCAGTCAAGATCTTGACAGTTTTCTCCAAACTTGTGTTTACCTGCTCGAACTGTTCCATGAAATCTTAAATGTGCACAACACATTTCAGCAGGGTTCTACAACGACGTTTAGTTTTACAGTGAGGTATTATGTATAAATATTATTAATGTATTTTATCAACTCCTTCCCAGGTATAATAATGGCAATGCTGTTAGATCATCAGTCCAGACATTTTCTCCTAGCAAATTACATGACATATCCTGTAATATACAAGAGCCCCATATGTAGCAAAAAAGTATATACATTTACAAACAAACCAGAACATTTGTGTAATTTAAAAAATATTTTATTTATCACCCACCTCACACTCCCAAGTTGGTCAACAGCACAGAAATTAAAATCAGAACTGCGTGGGACTTCATAACCATCAGGAAGGATAAAGTAGCAAATACCATCTAGTTAACTCCATTGAAACTGTAGGTCTTCAATGGCAATAGCCATGATAAACAGTATTTTTTCCGCTAGTAGAGTTCTATCATTCTCCAATCATTGACATTTTTGTTCCAGCTATCAACTGATCAAATTTAGAAATATTATCAAACTGGCCATTTTACAAATAATTAAAATATAAGAACACAAGCCAATATTAATGCTTTACTCTTCATTGGGTTATTTTCTTTTCAAATGGTGAAGAATTTTGAAATCATGAAGATAAGAAAAAATTAACAATAAATTGAAACAAACAATTAATATTATCCAACTGACAAAATACAATCACACAAGCAAAGACGGCACTTTACTCTTCCTTGTTGTCAGAATAAGTCTGAGTGGTCTTCAATTCTATCTTCACCTTCCTCTGCTGTTGGACCCGTTGCTGCACCTGGACATGGACAATGAAAACCAGTTTAAAAACAGTATAAAACAGTGTCAACCATTTGATTCAATTCGTTCATAATTTATTTATATAACTTCTACAATTTTGTCAAATATATTGTAGAATCATTACTTGTGGAACTCATAGTAAAAATCTTTACTTTTGATTACTTGTGAGGTGACTCGATGTTCATCTGTGTTTGAAAAAAGTTACCAACCAAGCTAGTTAGTAGTTGACTTACTGTACTGTACTGTAGCTTGCTAACGTTTGAGCTAACGTTAGTTGGCTTGCTAGACAGTACTGTAATTCGATAGGAACTACCAACGTGATTTTAGCTATATGACAGATAGTTATCTGTCTGCTTTGTAAAGAAGTTAAATACGCTTACCTGAGATTCCTTGTCCAGAATTGATGACGCTGCTCCAGAAATGATGTTGGCTTAATGACCTACACTGATGTTTGTTTAACGTAGTCGTACAGTAAAGTTTGCTAGCTGCAGTAGCTAGTTAGCCAGGTATATATACCTTAAAAGAAAACTTGCGCTACCTGCAGTAGTTAGCTAGGTATATTACAGTACTATAATGTAGGCTACACGACTAAATTAGAAAATAACTAAATTGGAAAATTGCTAGATTAGAAAACGAAAGTATGATTAATATAAATGATTATAACATTTCTAAATAGCAATAACTACTAATGTAGGCTAACCACAGTAGCAGAAGAGTACTGGTGAAAACTCACAGACATGACTAAATCAGAACATAAATCAGAATTATCTTAAACTGGAGTCATATAAACATGCTATAGCCAACGGTTCTGTCTGCTGAGATACTGTAAACTTCTGACGACTATTTAGGAGTACAAACTATAATGAACAAGAAATGTCGGGACGCTCGAGCTGTGGCATATCTGCGTGTGCACAGTTTACAATTTGTGTAAGCATTCCGTCTGTGTTGTGGGAGATTATATAGAACTATTTGAGTTGGTCTGAATTGCGGTGATTAGGGAATTCTTGTGACTCTACAGATCTTCAGATGAACTTTGAAATATTTGGAATACGTGGTTTCCGATGTGGTGGCAGTAATGACATTGTAAGCAAAGTATGTTGTAGCAACGAAAACAGGAGTTAATATTTCCCGGTTGTAGTTACGTAAGATCATTACCAAACTGTTATGAAAGTTGTTACATTGTCAGTACATCCTGTAATTACGTTTCTGCTACATCCTGAGCAGGTAAGGAAGATTACCAATTATGTGGTCATTAATTTCCTTCAGATAACGTTGGAGTTAGGTAGGATCGTTACCAAACCAGTACGTAAGTAGTTACCTAGTCAGTACGTCGTGTAATTACGCTCCTGTGACGTGCTGAGGAGGTAAGGAAGATTACCAATTATGTGGTCATGCAGTTACCTTCGGATAACGTTGCCACAACGTTTTGAGAAGGTAATGTCATGACATTACCAATCCTTTACCAATCCATAACGTGACGGTTGGTCGTGGTTACATAACATGTTAGCTGGGTATCCTGTGAGCCACCTATCATGCAAGCTGAAGACTCTCAGAAATCTGTTTTGGCTTTGGGACTGCCAGACCTCTTCCTGTCAGAGTTTCCTCCAGGTTCCAAGTGCCTTTTGATGGTGTAGGAAACTACTCACTGACACCTTGGCTTTCATTGCAATGTCTTTAAAGGAAATACCTACACTTTTAAGGGCTATAACGCTCTGTCTTCTTTTGTTAATTGTATGCTTTTCCAGAGTGGGAGAACATTTTATGCTTTTTATCTGTGTTCTGAATTTTTGATTCAGTGCTCCCTTCCACTGAGGTATATTTAAAGTATACATTAGCTAATAAACAAAGAAGGACATCTACTGCCAGCTCGCTATGGCTATTTATATTATGTGCTGACTAACATTTTAATCTATCAATAAATATTCACAATATAGCATTGCCATAGATAACTTACGCATGCAGTCAACTATTGCAAGGTAGAACTTGTCATAGCTGCACCAAACTAACTGGTATGTAGTAACAGTATAGGAGCTATCCCTTGCCATGATGCAGCCTCAGTTCTCAATCATCAGTTCTTTTGCCTGAGGTCTAAATTAGGTTGTCCTGGACAGCCACCACCACACCAACCAACCTCAGGGGACTGTGAGTCAATGCTGTGTCGACCACAGTCTTACTGAGCAGTAAGAAATCTCTCATGCATGGCTAAGTTGAAGGCAGATCAAGGCAGCAATGCAATGAGACAAACTGGTAACACAGTGTGTGGTCGCACATACACATAGTATTACTACACTTGAGAGGACATTTTTGGGACCGACATTTTTCCCACATTTCAAATTTTATTTGCCCTAGCCTCTATCCGTAATACTAATCCTGACCCTTTATATCTAGCATTTACCCTAATCTAACATTGTGAGGTTCTGTTTGGTTCAGTTTGGTTTTTTGCTTCTGTTTTTGAACATAACCTGTTTTGTTTGGTTTTTGTCTTTTGTTTTTGAATGTTTGATTGTTGTTCTAATTGTTTTCACCTGTTTGTTGTTTAGACCTCGTTAGCTCCCTATTTTGTTTGCCCTCTTCTGTTAACCCTTTGTGAGTCATTGTTTTTTGTGCCTGTACCTGCCACTAGTCTGTGTTTTTCCTGCCTGCCTGTTTACCTGCTGTTTTTCTGTTTGTTCCTGCCTCCGTTTCCCCATTAAACCTTTTTCGTTGCTCTCTACGTCCGCGTGTGGGTCCTGCTTAACCCCAGAATCCTTACAAACATACAGGCACAGAGATTAGTCTCACCCACTGACATATATTAACCAATTAAAGTGATTTAATTCCTGAACTCAAAATACTTTATACTCTATACAGTGTTAGCATTGATAAATTGGCACAACATAATGTTCAAAAATACTGCCTGGCATACTTACACATATACGGAAAATGTATGCAGACATGCACTAGCACAAATGTACAAATGAACACACAGATGCACATATACACAGTACACAGTGTCTACACAGTGAAAAGGATCTTTGATGTGTTGGAGTGTGGATGTAGCCTGAACTGGTTCCCAGCCAGGGTGGAAAATGGAACAAATCAAGGATTAGGGAAGCCTGGGAGACATAGGGGGACATGCTCCGTTTGATCCTTGGATTGCTGATCCACTTCCCTCATCAAAGCAACGAATAGAAAGAGGGAAAGGGGCGCAACCAAGGAAGCAAGAGTTTAAGGAAGAGTGTGACAGTAAGGGGGGAAGATTGTGGTGAAGATGAAGGGAGAGGGACCACATCTGTAAGACATGTTGGAGCTCATGCACTTTTGGAAGACGAAAAGCTTTTGTGAAATATTGAAAAAGCTTTTGTGAATATGTTATAAATATGTTATGTTAAATGTTAATACATGGGCTTTAACATGTGAAGTTGATGACAGAAGTATAATTTTCACTTGCATTTGGAAAGCAAACTGCTATTCAAGCTACAGTGGTCATTTATATTCATTCATTGCTTTGAATGTAAATGCAATATGTTGTTAGCAATGTTTTCAGATATTGAAAATGTATGTGGCGATTCAATATCATTGAGCCACGTACAAATAAAAGAGCGATTTGGAGAGCATATGCAATTTGTCCGTGCAAATTCAGCAAGCTAAGAAGTCTTAATGTAGCTAAGCAAGTATTTGAATCCTTTTTGTAGGAGCAAGTATAATGAATGCATAA
Organism: Esox masquinongy; assembly: GCA_016801175.1. Lineage (NCBI taxonomy): Eukaryota > Metazoa > Chordata > Actinopteri > Esociformes > Esocidae > Esox > Esox masquinongy. The sequence goes on along the minus strand of JACXGI010008586.1, from coordinate 24,974 downwards.
ATGGACATAATATTGTATTTTCTTCAGTGTTCGAAGTCAAATTGCATAATCATATATATGTTTACAAAACATTTATTAGGGGTATATATCCCTAACCCTAAATAGACGGATGGATGGCATTTCCAGGGCTCTATCTGAAGGAAATTAACATCAAAACTGCAAAATAGGAATATATCACGCTTGTAAATATAAAACATGATATTTGTGCTATATTAATTGTTCATTACTTCCCTGCAGGAAAATTTAACCAAATTGATCATCATACTCAGACAAAAATAATGATATACTATATTATTGTAAGACTATAAGCATAGTAATTAAATCAACAAAATGCTCTTCACGCTATTATGATGCATTGACAATCAATTCCTGCCAATTCCCCATATGAGATTACACGCTGTTAATTTCCCTCAGAGATGCATATAGTCCATCTAATTTCCATAGTGAATTATAGAGCTGGGAGGCCACAGGTGAAGGGGAAAACAAAACAGATTAACAAAGACACACAGAATTAATTTGCATCCTCACTACTTTTTTTAAAGTGTGTCTGTGTGTTTATTGGGTTGGTGTTCTACCCACTATCCATATACTCTAAGGATAAAGGGCCACTCTTGTAAATTAAGGGCCAATCCTTTGTGCTCCTCGCCCAAAATGAAGTGGCTTTGTAGTTTGCATAGCCAGGTTCTTTGATTAACCACCAACCCTCATCCATTGAAAATGAATGTTAGTAATAAAGAGATACAAAAAAATCAATACCCCCGGGACAAGCTGGCTGTTTAGCATGTAGAGAACGAAGTGGATGCTCTTTTACTGTGATACAAACGCAAATCACACTGTCCGCTTTGATATTTCAAGCCTGTCCAAGATTGAGATGTGTTCCCACTCTTGCTGTCTACATGCATAAACAGATGCACAAATACACAAACCCATATGTACACAGGCACAAACACGCACACAGACTGATACACCCAATTTGAAGCCAAGCCATGGACTGATTATTCATCCTCTTTGTTTTTCTTAAGTGGATGAAGCTTGACTGCTGGTTGGCAGAAAGATTAATGAACTAGCCCCAGTTTAAACACAGCATCTGCTCATCTTATAGCTGTTGAGGTAAATGTGATGTCAAAGTAGAACTTTTTATTCAAGAACTTAACACAGAATATAGGTTGTGAGTGGGAAAATGTAATGTTGCATAATATCGTTGTCTAGAGTACCTCTCTGTACCGACTCAAATGCAGTTTTTTTTAGCTAAAATCATTGACTTAATTGACACAAACAAGCTCACATACGTACATGCAAAGATAAACAACTGTTAGGCTAATGGAAAGATAAGCCAATTGCACACACACACAACAAAATTCACATAGTATTATACCTACATGTTGTCTATAGGAGGGTACATATGAAAATTGGAGCTTCTATTTGTTTTCCCACTGGGATGTAGGTAGGTTCATAAAAAAAAACTACTCTACATGCGTATTTCTGACACTGGTTGGTCAAAACAAGCATTAACAAAAGCAGGCAGGCAGGCCTACGATGCAACAAATAAATTACTTGTTTACTGTTCTGAGCAATTGCTGTGCATCTACTGTCCCATCAGCCCAGCCAGGCAATTCTCTAGTGTAAAACAGCATCTAGAATTTTTTTTCCCTTGCCTCTAGCATAACATTTTGATTGCAATCACAGGGACCTGTACAAGACTTGACTGCTTCTCCCAACACTGCAACACTTAAAATGGTGTATCGAGATCTTTACCCATTCAAGGAAACTACCATTGCTCCTTACAGTCATATATTTAGAATTAGGCCAAAATGAAAACTAAAAGTAAAACTACACGAAAAATATTTTCAGTCGCTTTCATACTATTATCAATAGAAAGGTGCAGTGTTTCAAAACTCTTAGTACAAGACTACAAATCATTAAATCTTGCATTCAAAACAACTGATTTTGCTTTCATTTACATGTACATGTAAACATCATTCACCAGAAGATCACACTGCGCCAAATACCCATTTCGTAGTCCTAGTTGTCTTTACACCTCTTACGAATGTTGTCAATTCCAGGCCAGTTGTGAGAACTTCAGTCTTTAATTACTCAACACTCCGAAGCCGGTTTATGTCGCGACTTTTCACGAAGAGGAACCACAAAGGAACTATCAACAGTCAAGAACAGTCAGAATCCTGACTGGCAACAGCTCCAGCATGGGACATTCTTCTACTCTTCCCTACTTTTAAGGAAACCTCACCACTGGACATTAGGACATATCGCGACACACAAACCTCACCATTGCCCCCCCCCCGCTGTCAGGTATTAACATCAATGGAGGACAGATCGTGACTGGCAATGATTCCAGACCTTCACTTTTAACGACTGTCCACCAGTAAAGACATTAGGATATTTCGCGACTTTTACCCGGTAACCCCCCCTTCTTTTTCAACCCCCCCATTATCCCCCCTTCTTTTTCCTACCCCCCCATGTTTATTCAGCCACAACGTATACCAGCTTTTATTTTTTAAGTGCAAAAAATACAGTATTTCACAATGAATGTGTACAAATAAACAGATGTACAATTGTTAAAGTAGTGTAAACAAGTTTGACAAGAAAATGCTTGTAGGTACCCTCACAGCGATGCAGCAACAGAACGTTCTTTGAAGTATACAAACAATTTAACAGGGTTAAAAGGTACAAGAAAATAGGTTACGCATATTAATTCAAATCAAATAAATATTTGTCCACATTACAAAAAACAGCAATGTCATTGAAAATAGTGCAAATATTTATGTTTAAAGTGGTAATGCTTGCTTGAAGGTTCCCACACAGCAATACAAAAATAGAAAGTTCTTAAAAGGACACTGGCGGCCTAAAGTTTGGAATAACGTACAGATTTTGAGGAGTAACAATAGAAAATAAATTGTCAATGTGAATAAAACCTTTACACAATACTAACCTCACAGCAATGCACCAATAGAAAGGCTTAAAACAAATAGCAAAACATTTTAAGTAATGGACAACAAAAAAAACTACATCCTAATAAAGATATTAAAAACTATATAAAGTTAAGTGGAGTGTCTGGTAGCAGCAATTGAGACTTGAGTGTGTCTGTGTGTAAATCAGTCCAGTCCAAGTGTCTTCGCTGGTCAGCTAATTTGATCAGGAAACCAAAAATCCAGTATCCACACCGGACATCATGTCCTCTGTTGCCAGGTAAACCATCTCTTTAAATGTTCTGAGTAATCAGGTGTCCGTGGTAGGGCTGTGGTGGTTGTGGACGAGTGGAACGGTTTTCATTTGGCAATGCCTCTTCTCTCCATAAGAGAGGTTGGCTCTCCTTCATTCGTCAGCTGGATGATCAGGTACTGAAACTCAGCAGAGCGCCAGCTCGGAGAGGAAACCAAAAATCCACCGGGATCAGTCTCCATATCTCACATCATGTACTCAGTTTCCCCAGCAACCTGCAACTTCTCTTCCACCAAGAGTTCTTTCAGCCAACTAGCCAAAGCCTGTGAAAGTACAGTAGACTATAAATTGACAATGTCAAAACGGTACAATGTCAAACTGTAAACATCTAGAGCGGTCCAAACATTACAGCAAGTCATACTCTTCACATTTAAGGAAGTTATAGGTGTTAGGATAAATTCAAATACATATTAAAATTATGAAAGTAAAACAGTGGCATAAGTCTTTTATTTGTAAAATATGTTGCACACTAGTAATTACTTTTGTAGGTGTATAAAAAATGTGCATACTTGTAACCAACTTGAGATTTGGAATTATGCTACTCATTAATAACACTTGCCAACGTAAAACACGGACACTCAGGAGTTTTGTCACTAAAATTTTGCTAGAACTGTGACAAAATTATTTTGATTTGTAAATCAGTCTGCGGTAGTATGTTTCACAGCATTTGCAAGCGGATATACCCATGAGGACTCTGATTGGCAGGCCATAGCTTTTTCTGACCAATGAACTGAATGCATCATGAACGTAATACGTTTTCACCTTTTTCAACTTTTAACCAATCTGAATAGATTCTGGAACAAGCAGCGCCAATGTTTCAACCGGTTTCAACTCATGGTGATGAAGAGGAAGAAAAACATGGCTAAGCACGGTCGGCTTCTCGTACCTCAGTTTTTGATGGGATAACAAACCTTTTAGATGATTTTTCCACCTAGCTAGATCAATGCACAAGTTTTACAGGAGTCTACTAACTAGCTAAATTAATAAAATATAAATATAGCAACTAGCAAGGAAATTACATTGCTACTTAACGTTTTGCCTTTGACATGGATATGTATTTACCACGAGAAAATAATAGAAATTCACTTTTTACACGTTTTATATTTTGTATTAGACCAGTTTGGACGTATACAGTGAGGGAAAAAATTATTTGATCCCCTGCTGATTTTGTACGTTTGCCCACTGACAAAGAAATGATCAGTCTATAATTTTAATGGTAGGTTTATTTGAATAGTGAGAGACAGAATAACAACAAAAACATCCAGAAAAACGCATGTCAAAAATGTTATAAATTGATTTGCATTTTAATAAGTGAAATAAGTATTTGACCCCTCTGCAAAACATGACTTAGTACTTGGTGGCAAAACACTTGTTTGCAATCACAGAGGTCAGACGTTTATTGTAGTTGGCCACCAGGTTTGCACACATCTCAGGAGTGATTTTGTCCCACTCCATTTTGCAGATCTTCTCCAAGTCATTAAGGTTTCGAGGCTGACGTTTGTCAACTCAAACCTTCAGCTCCCTCCACAGATTTTCTATGGGATTAAGGTCTAGAGACTGGCTAGGCCACTCCAGCTGCCTTGAGATCATTGACAAGATCCTCCCGTGTAGTTCTGGGCTGATTCCTCACCGTTCTCATGATCATTACAACTCCACGAGGTGAGATCTTGCATGGAGCCCCAGACCGAGGGAGATTGACAGTTCTTTTGTGTTTCTTCCATTTGCGAATAATCGCACCCACTGTTGTCACCTTCTCACCAAGCTGCTTGGCGATGGCCTTGTGTAGGTCTACAATCATGTCCCTGACATCCTTGGACAGCTCTTTGGTCTTGGCCATGGTGGAGAGTTTGGAATCAGATTGATTGATTGCTTCTGTGGACAGGTGTCTTTTATACAGGTAACAAGATGAGATTAGGAGCACTCCCTTTAAGAGTGTGCTCCTAATCTCAGCTCATTACCTGTTTAAAAGACACCTGGGAGCCAGAAATCTTTCTGATTGAGAAGGGATCAAATACTTATTTCACTCATTAAAATGCAAATCATTTTATAACATTTTTGACATGCGTTTTTCTGGATTTTTTTGTTGTTCTTATGTCTCTCATTGTTCAGATAAACCTACCATTACAATTATAGACTGATCATTTCTTTGTCAGTGGGCAAACGTACAAAATCAAAAGGGGATAAAATAATTTTTTCCCCTCACTGTACATACCAGTTGAATATGGTTCACATCATAACATGTAGTTTTTGTTTATCACTTAATGTGTTTGCATTTGTTCAACACATTTGTTTTATCTGCTAGGGCTGTCGTCACTGTTTGGCAAAAGGTTCAGACTTTTTTTTTTTTTACTTAATAGGAATATCTGCTCCAAAGAACAGGGTACAATTTCAGCACGAAAAATCATATGCAAAATGTCAATTCCTACCTAATTACTATTTTTCCATTGTAGTCATTTAGCATATTACTATTCCTATAACGTTTATATTTTTTTCAATCAAAACAGTTTTTTGTACTTTTCAAATGCATTGTCACATTGAATGAACTGGATAAAAGGTTTGGCATAGTATTTGGCATAGTAACAACTGAGGTAGGAGAAGCCGACCATGCTGAAACCTGTTTTTCCTCCTCTGCAATACATCTCTACGAGTTAAAACACTTGTGTTCCAGAATCTACTCAGATTGGTTAAAACATGAAAACGTGACGGACTCATTGGTCAGAAAAAGCTATGCCGTGCCGATATACCCATCCTCATGGGTATATCCGCTTGTAAACGCTGTGGAACGTACTACTGCAGACTGTGATTTACAAATAAAAATAATGTTGTCAGTTCTAGCTACATTTTTGTGACAAAACTCTGAGTGTCAGTATTTTATGTTGGCAAGTGTTATTAATGAGTAGCATGATTCCAAATATCAAGTTAGTTACACTATGGACATTTTTTATACAACTACAAAAGTAATTAAAGCTGCAAGCAGCATTTAGTGGGTTTCAGCATTGAAACTACTACTAGCCAGATTGCACATTTTTTTCAATTTATATCCATAGTTGCAAGCAATACGTTGCAAGCAATACATCCGTTTTTTCCTTTCCTATAGTTCCCCCGTGTGGCCAACTTGAAACATCATTCACACAAAGTAAAATCACAACCCTGATCATGTGTACCTCATGTGTATCTCACTGAGTGACAAAGAACAACTGATATTGTGTTGTGGCTATAATGCCGCCACTTTTTGGCCAAACTGAATGTACTTGCATGTTACATTGCAATAGTTTTCAGGACATTTACCTCAAATGGTATTATAATACAATATTCTGCATCAGATAAATATGGATACTTCAAATGTCTGACACTATCAGAGCAGTATAACACATTAAGCACCAAACAATGTAACTAGGTAGTTGCTTGAATTTTTCAGAATGTAATAAATGTAGCCTAATTGTATGGTAAATATAACTGAATGGATGTTTATCAGTCTTCCCCAGTGCAGAGCAAATTAATGAATTCACATTTTGTTTGTTGTACGATAATAATTGTGTCAGAAGAGATAATCACAAGTTGTTTACTTAAGTATGTGTATTAACATCAATGATTGAGCAAACTATTTCTTTTAGAATTGTTTAATTTCAATGATCAAAAAACTATTACAGGTTGCAACAATAAAACCAATACGTTTCCAGATTTTCATTTATTTGGAAAATGCCCTACTTATTCTTACTGTAAAAATATGTTGACTTTGGTAGGGCATGGGCATATAGCCTATGCACCCATGTGCTATTTTTAAATTACAAGTCAGATTTCATTTTAATTTAACTGCCATGTCTACAATTTAAAGGTACAATTGATAAGTTTAGCCCTCAGTTAGAAGTGGAGCTGTAGAAACCAATGAAAACAGAGAAATTACTAAACTACTGTTAATGGATCTACTGAGGCTTAAACACATAACACACTCTCTACCAAAGGCAAATGTTTAATAGCTAAATCATTGGTTATAATGTTCATGTTACCAGAATGATTTAAGGTGAACTAATGCTAGTTTAGACTGAGACTCTTCTAGCATTTATTTTTGATGAAATAATCATGGCAACGTTGCATTCCACTAAATATTTGCCTATAGTGGCAAGTCATCGTACAAATGAAAACAGTGGATTAATTAGCTACAGAGGCTGGAATTCATAACACCATATCTAAAATGCAAATAATTAATAGCTAAACTGTCTGTTATAATGTTCATGTCATCAGAATAATTTTAGATGGAGTAACCAGCCAGACTCCTAAAAAAAGCCCCTAAAAGCTGCTAATTAATGAGGCAATATGAATTCCATTTACAATATAGTGTGTGGCATTGTTGTCAGTGTATTTTCTAAGCCCATAAAGCATAATTTAAATGACAAGGAAATCCTCCCCTCTTGAAAGTCAATAGCCCCTCGACAAATTTTGTATGTGGCAGCTACATTTATCTACTAGCTTGCTGGTTAAAACTATGAGCTGGTTACAGTCCTAACCTGCTTACCTGTCAAGTAGATACAGGTCAGTAACCAAAACAAACTTGATGGACGGGCATTTGATTTCCAAAGTGGGGCACTTTATCCTACTTACCAATAACGATTAGTAACTTCAGCACGATGGACGCAAAGCTAATAATTCTAGCATGTATGGCTGCCTAATCCTATGGGCTTTTAGGCTATTGTCATTTGACGTAACCATCCCATATTCACAGTGACAGTGGAATAAAGCGATTTATCAAGAGGCTTACAACACTAGTAATTACGGAAACATGAATGCATGGCGAATGAAACCATCAAAGATGTACAGTATCATTATGCAGTATGACAGGACGCAGCAACACAAATAGACATCGCAAAGCCAAAATCAATGACATTACAGGTACCAAAGAAATAAGAACGTACTCACAATGTTCCTTCGACGCTGTAAGCCAGGTGTACTTTTCGTAGTTGATCGATTGAAAGTGCCACACAAATCCTTTCCCTGACAGGGACAGGGCTGCTAGTTACAGGGTTGGTTCCTCGCAATTTCCATGCTTTCTCAAAAAAGTCTTTGCCAGTAAATCCGCCAACAAATTCATTTCTTCTCCCCCATTGTGTGTTAAAAAACAACAGGGCTCAGTACAAATCTAAACAAAAAATCTAAAACTCACTAAAGAAAGTTAAAATAAATCTTAGATGTTCCTACATTACGTCCTAACTAGTTTTACCTCAGTTAGGTAGCTGTCTCTCCGATCACACCACCTGAAAAATGCGCACGTAGGCAACTAGGCAAGCTAGAAGACTGCTACTTGCTAAAGGACAGGCTCATTATGGCGAACTCGAAATCTGATTGGTTGAAGAATATGACAATCAACAACCTCCTCCCCATTTGCTTCAAAAGAAGATGGGATTAACTCGAAATTCTATAGGTCTCAGGATAGATTTTCACCCGGAGACAGCACATGTGGAAAATCTGATTGGATAAAAGCTCTGATTTATCTGAGCTGCACTGGAAACAGCACAACCAAGGGAGAGAAAAGCAATGAAACTATGTCAGTAGACTGATGGGAAAGAACTTAAAAGAACTTGTAAAATACATCTAGCATTAATGAAAATATATATTAAATTATAAAAATATAATTTTCTGATTCTGATATCACTAGGCCTCTGGTCAAAAAAGGCCTCTGGTCAGCAGCAGTTTCGAAAAATATCTTCTTGTATACCAAATAATAACTTTATCAAGTCATTAATATTTTGTAATTATTAGCGACATAAAATGTTAACTAGCGTGTCATTAATTGCCATTTCTGAAATAGTTTAAAACATACAACCTCATTCCCAATTATCGTCCACCTTACTATTTTGTTCAATTGCATTATATTTCATTTTTATTGATGTTGCAAATGACAGACTAGAGCGTTTTACCTACCTTACTTGCCATCCGGTAAAGAAAAAAGACTGATCAACTTAACATTACATGATGTCTGGTCTCTCGCACATGTGGTATTTCACGATTTGCAACTTGTCTGCTAAAGATTGTTTATCAAACAAAGTCAGACACAGATGACAAGATGAGTGACTCAGAGACAGGAAGGTAATCAAGATTTGAACTTCCGGACCGATTGGTGAATCGTCTTGTTCAACCATCTTTGATCGCAGAGACATTTGGTCCCAGAATTCAGTGGAATGAAAACAAAAATGGCTGCGCATGTAAACAGTAATTAGCCAAACAAGCTCAACATAACCTTCATAGAGGTGTTTTTCACTGATCGTATTTGTTCATTACTAAATATGCAAGAATAGGAATTCATTATTTTTCACCATCTTTAGTGAAATAGTGAATAATCACGTAAATAAAGGCATTATTAACACACAAACCATTGTCTGCTGGTTAGCATATGTTTTATTGATAAGACAAGTGGAGTGATCCTCAGGAAAATAACATCTTAGAAGGTTGCTCAATAAATATTCAGTATACTCTTTAACAGTACTACTGCCCTAAATAGTTTCAAAATATAATTTTAACTAGTTGAAATCAGAATACTGCTCCATATCTAATAAGCAACATGGTGTTTATGGGCTGCTGTGGTGGCAATTTTTGTTGTCATAATATACAATTCTGGAATTGTCAGTGCATACTGAAATAATATGCATTAAGAAATCACGCTGAGGGGCCTTCAGTGATATTTTAAAATGTACTTGTGAAAAGGTTTAAATATGTCATTTGATGCTATAGAAGTAGCGTTTGAAGCATTTTTCACAAATTTAGAATTGCTGAAAAACCATTACGCCCGACTTAATGGGTCCCAATTGCAAATATGTTCCTTTGGAGGAGGTGGACTTATATACCTCTTTTCAAGATTTTATTTTAAACATGGTGAGCTTGCAAATGGGGGGAACATCAATAGCGCCACCGTGTGGTTGATAAAAAAATATTTGCAGTAATTGTCGTATCATCTTTGTTAACATATGCACCTGAACTGCTGAAACCCTAATAATGAACTGGAACAAACACAATAGGGTTTCACCAGTGAACTGCTGAAACCCTAATGAACCAGAACAAACACAATAGGGTTTCACCAGTGAACTGCTGAAATCCTAATAATAATGAACCGGAACAAACACAATAGGGTTTCACCAGTGAACTGCTGAAACCCTAATAATGAACCGGAACAAACACAGTAAGGTTTCACCAGTGTACTGCTGAAACCCTAATGAACTGGAACAAACACAATAGGGTTTCACCAGTGAACTGCTGAAAACCTAATTACAAGTTTGCAAATCTTTAACAAGTGTGCAACATTTTTTACAAATAAAAAACTTATGTTGCTGTTTTGTTCATATAAAAAGGGATATACAAACATTTTAGATGTGGCCTTATTTTATTTATTTTGTAAGAGAAATGAGTCATCACTTCCAATCAAATATAAAACAAACGTTTTCAAAACATGTTTTTCCTTTCTACACATTTATAAACAAACCTGTCGCTTGCTGCGCCGTGTCCACTGTTTGATGTCCCTCTTTGCTGCTTTGTCCTGGTTGTCCAACGAACAATGTTTCTCCCTTTGTGTCCAGTATCGGCTTGCAGGTACATCTGAGAAGTGTGGTGTTTTAGCAATTATAAAATGCTTTATAATCCTAAATATCTTCATCAATACAATTTAGTCTAATTTAATTTACCACTAATTCCAGCACACCATTGTTTTGTGGACTGTTCTACCTGAGATATGAAAGATAAAACATTTATTTTTCAGTACAGTATTGGAGCCATCTATCGCAGAGGATGTACATGCAGTAAAGCAGTAAATGTGAAAATCCTTTTTTGCCATACCACTTCTACGCTCAACAAATAAATATGTCTATAGATAAATGGTAATTAACAAGTTATTAACCAAGTTAAACTCAGTAACAATGTGTTAACCAATTTATTTAACTAGGTACAGTATTTATTGTATAGTGTTATTCCTGCCAAATTATTCCTCCCCCAAAGCCCACAATCCAGACAACCTAAGACTAATCTTGTTTAATGCATTTGCATGATAAATGTTCTATTTCACGTAGCCTCCAAACACTTGATTTATTTCTTTTGAATATTTTAATATTTTTTTAATATAATTTCACATTCACCTTTCATGCGGCCTATACTTTTCATCCTCGCCAGAAGTATTGTGTAGGTCCCCGACCGCACGCTATGAAAATGGAGTAAATCTTAGCAATTAGCAAATGATAAAAATTCTAATAAAATTACAAACCACACAAATCTAACATAGGTACTGTAGTTAAACGTTCAACTTACAGTTAATATATTTCGTCTTGCTCGACGAAGACCAGGCCCCGGGCCTTCCGTCGAGCAAGCTGAAATAAATAGTCAATAGTCTGGTTAATTTGCTAGGTATGTATGTGCATAAATATTTTTATATAATGTTTTACTAGGGTTAGTTATCTAGTTAAAATATGCTTAATATTGCTTTTTGTATGTAACAATGGTACCCAGCAAGCTAGATAGCTGAAACACAAAACAACTCGTTACTGCACGTACTGCTAGCTAATGTACTGTAAGCTCTTAGTCGACTCTTACCTTGATTTGTAGTAACAAAATTACTTGGACTGCTTTGAACTGTTGTCACGTTTGCAGTAGACATCCATGGCTTGGCGAGTTGAACAGAAATTGTTGGAATGGATTGTCAACGCTTAACTGAAATGTTAGACTTTGATTTCAACCACCAGTAAAACACATCTACAATTTGCAAAGTAAAACGTTCTTGTGAGTTTAAAAAAGAAGCGTAGTTGTAGTGAACTCCAATCCTCTTAATTTCACTGGTCATTGAAAATCGTCACACCCTCACTCCTGGTTTTCTTCGCCAGATTGGGTTATTTCGTTTACCATCACTACGTCCTCCTACTTCCATTTGATTGGCCATCGAAAACATAGTCTGTGCCGAGACCGTCCAGTTTTGAGCCATAGTTATATTCCACGTAGAAACGTTCTGTTGGATTACTGTGTGTCATCGCCAATTTTTTATTTATTTAACGCATTAAACGTAATTTGCTCTAACGGGCTTGAGTCAAGTCGCTGTAATGTCAAAGCGCAAGGCAGATGATCGCCAACACAGAAATTGGCCAATGAGTGAGAATAACCAACTGACCAGTGTTTCATTTGCAATTACTTTTGTTATTATTTGCCTTCCCCGTAAAAAGCTGTTTGTCATATCAAATGAAGATAGAGAGGATCTGCATAGGGTTTTCACATTATTATATCCATTGAGAAACCAAACTTTTGCACACATGTAGATCGGCTCGGAGAAGACCAAAGTCCCGCACACAGTCTGCGTAACTTGCAATAAGGATTTAATAACATTTCGGAAGCAACTTTAGGTTGCCTGCTAAGTGTAAACTGTTGAAATCTTGGTACCGAAATGTTGTTATTAAATTCTTATTGCAAGTTACGCAGTGTGTGGGAGTACTTTTGTTTACATTATTATATCCAAACAAGGATCTTGCCATTGTTCAGCTGACATTGTTTCTTGAACTTTGCAATATAACATCAAACTTCTTGTGAATCTGAATCCTTAACCAGCCTTTTTATAAAGGCTTTTATTCAATGACTCCTTTGTTATTTTATTTTTCCTTTGTTGTCATGGTAAACAGCCACACACTTGTAAACAATAAAAAATATTAACTTGGAACAACTTTTGTTGCACTTTAAAAAATATTTTAAAACCATATAATGTACTAAATATATTTCAGTGTGTTAAAATGGACACAATTATTGGATTTAAATTATATTATATACAAGTACACAACATTTTAAAATAACTGGTTCCATTTTCACTCAATTAACTATTTCTATACTACTTTGTGTCCAAAAGTACAACACTTTCAGTATACTGCTTTTTAACTCTGGGTTGCCTGCTGAGTGTAAACTGTTGAAATTAGAATGAGGACAAAAGACAAGTGTTAAGAACTAATTTTCATGTTTCCAGAAATGTCAAGAGCTGACTTCTTATGACTGGTTAAAATCGTTTTATATCGCAACTTCTCTGTACTGGCCTTTTACTAGTCACCATTACAAAGATCTTTACTTGTATGGACACACTCCGAAACAGGCCTTTTCATGCAGTGTCAGTTATTCAAGTACAAGTTTTTGGTGAAATACAACGAGTACATTCTTTAAGTCATCAAAACATAAAGTAGTGCAATTGTTTGAGTTAAGTCATTGTAACAATCAGCTAGTCCAAGACTAAACAATGTAAGACACGTGTTTCAAAATGACTCTTTTAAGTGCTAAAGGTCATCAGGTAAAGTTTATTTCACTGTTTTCAAATTAGTCAAAACTCTAACTGTACATTACCCATCACAATTGACAGAAAATAATTTCCGTAATTTATATCCCAAAATCAAAACTGTGATCAATGTAGACATCTTCTAAACTGATCATAAAAAAGTAACTTTTATTGCTACATGTTTTTTTGTCTAAACAATTGTAAGAAATACTGTCAGAAATAAATAAATGAAATGTCGATGTGTAGCACACACCAGGGATTACCTTTCACGGCAGCCACGACAGGCCATAGCTGCCGATGCCTCCTTCAGTGGCCGTAATGCCCCCCTTCTTGAATAAACTATTGCAGCCAAAGTTGCCTTTGTACACTTTGGGCTGGAAAAAAACAGCTTTCCCAGTTGGCTGCCAGTGAAATTGACACTGCACTTTCCAATCGCTGTAATCTGAAGCACCAGTCACTGTCTGGAACTCCGATATCTCAATTGTTATTGGCCAATGCCCACCCGTGACCATCAGTTTTCGAAGCTGTTGAAGGAATTGCGCTGAAGTAAAGATACATCTGCATAAGGGAACAGCGCATCATTCAAATAAAAAACAAGAAAGCAAGGTTAATGGATAGTGAAAAGGCAACCAGATGAACTGATAAAAAATTCACAAGGCCTAATACAGAGGAGTTTTTGGAAAAATACAATAATCTTCGCCTAGTGAATAGGCTACGAAGACGACGCGTCTGTGCGTTAATTAAAACGCTAGTGTATAGGTCCAGAGAAGGTGGCCTGGTCTGATGAATCACATTTCCTTTTACATCACGTGGATGGCCAGGTTCGTGTGCGTCGCTTACCTGGAGAACGCATGGCACCAGGATGCACTATAGGGATGAGGCAAGCCGGCAGAGGAAGTGTGATGCTTTGGGCAATGTTCTTGCGGGAAACCTTTGGTCCTGCCATTCATGTGAATGTTACTTTGACATATACTACCTAGCTAAGTATTGTTGCAGACCATGTGCACCCTTTCATGGCAATGGTATTCCCTGATGGCACTGGCCTCTTTCAGCAGGATAATGCACTCTGCCACAAAGCAAAAATGGTTCAGGAATTGAGGAACACAACAAGTTCAAGGTGTTGACTTGGCCTCCAAATTTCCCAGATCTCAATCCAATCAAGCATCTGTGGGATGTGCTGGACAAACAAGTCTGATCCGTGGAGGCCCCACCTCGCAACTTACAGGACTTAAGGGATCTGCTCCTAACATCTTGGTGCCAGATACCACAGCACACCTTCAGAGGTCTAGTGGAGTCCATGCCTCGACAGGTCAGGGCAGTTTTGGTGGTAAAATGGGGACCTACACAATATTAGGCAGGTGGTCATGAGTGTAAATCAATATGATTTTAAGTACATTGTAGATCAGTCAGATTATTCCTGCCAAATCACAGGTAGAGCTTTGGATATGAGCAAATAATTTCTTAGCAGTAGCCAACTCTGTATAACAGTGTGAAGTAAAATTCCCTCTGTTATAATAAGTAAAGGAGTATCCGTTACTGGCTGGTTAAGAAGAGATTTGAAAATGTTGGTCAATGAATGGAGACACGTATAAGGCTCCCGCCCAGTAGACCAATCACATTATCATTCTGCCTCGTATAGTTGCTAACCACAATGCACTGTGCTGCCAACTAAGAATGTACAGGAAATTAAACCAACATGTATTAATATGATTCAAGTTAGGTTTCCCATCCTTCCAAAAGTATCTTTCTGGAAGCAAGAGATGGAGGAGAGCATGCAAACTGCTTTAGAAGTATATTATTCTTACTGTGCCATGTGTACTTTGTGGACATGTTAATGAAATACGGTTAGGTCTGGAAATAATTGGACACTGACACAAGTTTTGATATTTTGGCTGTTTACCAAAATATATTCAAGTTACAATTAAATAATGAATATGGGCTTAAAGTGCAAATCTTTAATTGGAGGGTATTCACATCCAAATTGGAGGAAAGGTTTAGGAATTACAGCTCTTTAATATGTAGCCCCCTCCTTTTCAAGGGACCTAAAGTAATTGGACAATTGACTCAAAAGCTGTTACATGACAGCTGTGGGCTATTTCATCGTTATTTCTTCATCAATTAAGCAGGTGAAAGGTTTGGAGTTGATTCCAGGTGTGGCATTTGCATTTGGAAGTTGGCTGTGAACCCACAACATGCGGTCAAAGGAATCAGAATCAGCTTTATTCGCCAGGTATGTGTACACATACGAGGAATTTGACTCAGGATTATACAAGCTCACAATGTGCTTACTCAAAAAAAATTTAAACAAAAAACACTCAGCAAAAGGAGCTCTCAATGCTAGTGAAACAGGACATCCTTAGGCTGCAAAAAAAGAAATAAATCCATCAGAGAAATAGCAGGAACATTAGGAGTGGCCAAATAAACAGTTTGGTACATTCTGAGACAAAAAAATGCACTGGTGAGCTCTGAAACACAAAAATGCCTGGACATCCACGGAAGACCAGAGTGGTTGTTTCTTTCCATGGTAAAGAAAAGCCCCTTCACAACATCCAGCCAAGCGAAGGACACTCTCAAGGAGGTAGGCATATCATTAGTCTACCATGAGGAGAAGACTTAACGAGAGCAAATACAGAGGGTTCACCACAAGGTGCAAATCATTCATAAGCCTCAAGAATAGAAAGGCCACATTAGACTTTGCCAAAAAACATCTAAAAAAGACAGCCCAATTCTGGAACAGCATTGCTTGGACAGATGAAACAGATCAACCTGCACCAGAATGATGGGAAGAAAAAAGTATGGAGAAGGCTTGGAACGGCTTATGAAGCATACCACATCATCTGTAAAACACGGTGGAGGCAGTGTGATGGTGATGTCCATGCGTTCCAGACTTCAAGCAGTCATTGCCTGCAAAGGATTCTCCACAAAGTATTAAAAATGAACATTTTATTTATTATTGTGTTAATTTGTCCAATTACATTTGAGCCCCTAATATAAAGGGACAGTCTATAAAAATGGTTGCAATTCCTAAACGTTTCATACAATACTTTTGTTCAACCGCTTGAATTAATGCTAAAAGTCTGCACTTCAATTGCATCTCAGTTACATTTCAAATCCATTGTGGTGGCGTACAGGGCCAAAATTATGAAAATTGTGTCGATGTCCAAATATTTCAGAACCTAACCGTACAACTCCAGAAAAAATTAAGAGACTACTGTACCTTTTTCTTTCCTTTCCAAAAAAGTCGAAAAGGAACGTTTTTGGGTGAGGAACAGATGGGTTAAATTTAAAAGACAAATTGAATGCTTCTGTTCCTCACTCAAAACTTTCCTTTTCAACTTTTTTGGAAAGGAAAGAAAAAGGTGCAGTGGTCTCATTTTTTTCCGGCGCTGTACATACTGTAACAAAGCAGAGCAGAGACTGACTGACAGGAGGCAGGTATAGGCTGGTGGCCGCGTTTATTGCCCTCACAGACCACCAATAGAACACAAAGGAAAAAACAACTCAAAGCAAATGACAACAAAAAGTGAAACTGAAACCCAAATTAAACGTGCCGAGGATATGTCTCTCGTCCTGTGCGTTCAGCAGGCGATGGTGTATGTATACCTGATGTAGCTCATGAAGGACTTGATAATGAGTTGATCATTTGAATCAGGTGAGACAGAGCAGAGTTGAGAAACACTGTCTCACTGGCTTTGCGAGTATATCACGATTGCCTACGAGACTTCGGGATTGCGTGCCCCCATGGGAATCAGAGCTCAATCCACATGAGAAGTGGCGGAGTCATCTGTTCTTTACAGTGGTGTCAGGGATGAGGATATTTGTGAGGCAGGGTCGTGGATGACGCCTTCTCCTTTCATTTGATTCTATCTGATGGGCGTAACTTCAACATCTCTAGCTCACTCTGTTCTCAGGACTGTCGCCCGGAGAGCTGTGAGTGTGTGTTCGGGTTGTTTTCTCCGTTCTTTGGACCTGTTACTTGTTTATTTTTAAATAAAAAGAACTATTCCTTAATATAACTTAAAACAAGAAAACAAAACATCACAAATAGTGTGATTAGTTGCCAACTAATTGTTAACAGCAGATAATTTTATAGGCACTAATCTGAGAGAATCTTCTAGGGATTAAAAGTTTCTGAATAAAAGTATTAGCTGGACAAATCAATTTTGTATCTGTTGTTGGTGTCTGGTACTAGTTTTCTTTAAATCTGCAACTAGCTTTCTTATAAAATGGATGAATTTAGTATATTTTAGATTCAAATTTTTGATGAATAATTAAATTCATGTGGTTCAGCGGCCATAGTGGGCATACATGCCATTATTTGTTTAACATTGGTCACTGACATTGAGAAGGGAGATATTCAATTGTGACCTTTCAGTGCTCGGCAGGTGAACTTAAAGATCACAATGAAGTGTGACTTGAACGTCATAATCGAAGATTACCATGTTGCGGAAAGGAAAAGGAGAGGGTTACAGGTTGTGAGCATGGCTATACCATTTAATTAATGATCATTCCCAGAGCCTAACCTGGTGCCACTTGCAATAATGTACTTGCTGGTATGCTAAAGAGATAACAAGCTGATAACAAGTTGAAACTTGGCCACAAAGTTATAGAATGCCTCCAGCTTAAACCAGAGTGCTTTACATTTCAATAATTTAGCAGACACTCTTATCAGAGCAAGTTACAGGAGCCATTAGGGCTAACTGTCCTGCTTAAGGACAGATCAGCATACAATATTTCTCACATTGCCTGCTCAGTAACCTTTCGGTTACTGAAAAACATCATGTTGACTGGGCAGGGGCATCTAAGGCCTGAAGCCAGAATAACTAACAAAATACATATTAACTGTTCCTTTCAGCACTCCACAGGAAGAGAGGACTGGAACCACCCATTCACCCCCTTCCCCACTGTGTTCTGGATAAAAGGAAATCAACATATATCATCAATAATGGCAGGATGTTAAAGTAAAGCATTTGAAAAGATTTCTCTGCAAGGCACCATGTCTGCAGGGACTTTGATGGAAATTCTCTATAACAGTGATGTCAAAAGAATTTAGGCAAGAGAGCAACTTAAAAAAACATCTAAAGCTATTCTTTTTGTTTTGGTACATCCTTCTTATAATGCCAATAGTGGATGTAGACAGCCAGGTTGACTATTATTGTATGCGCATATTGACATTCTTGTGTGTTTCTGAATTAAAGATTTCAAGACAAGATTGAAATAGAACACAGAATCAAATTGTTATTCAAGTAGTTGTGTTATTGGTGTATGTACATGACATATTGGGGACAAGGCTGAACCTGCATTTACCATTGTGGCGAACGGAATCAAAGTGACAAGAACTCGGATGACAGGATGTAAATTTTTGAGCAGAAGATATATGCACCGTGGAACTGCACTATTTATAACTGTAACAGCCGGTCACGGCTGTTATGTTGTACTTGTTCGGTTTCTATGTTCTTTGATTGGTTTCACCTGTGTCTTGTTGTCTTCACCATGTCCCTATTTAAAGATGCCCTATGCTGCATTTTCCATTTAAAATATCTGATTATAACCCTTTACATACCATCAGTTAACATTAAAAACAGTTTCTGGCAGAGTGTCAGGACTGACACTATCCCCAATGCCATGGTTGCAAGTAAAATGTAGAAGACTTGGACATTCGCAGGCGTGTACTTCCTTGAGGTGTGAGGTGAAGGCTTTGTTTGGGTTAATGTAGCTTACACTGGAACAGTCCAGAAACGAAAATATACGGAAGCAATGCGAGCATAAGACAAACAAGAGTACATTTTGCATTTGATGGTGAGAGCTGAAGTTTGAGTGAACAGTGATGCAGAGTTGGCTACTTATCTACTTGACAAGTAGGTTACATCACCTCATTTAGCTAGTTGGCTAGATAGTCAAGGAAATCTATGTGTAAGTTGCTAGATTAATGATGACGGAGAAACAATTATACTATGTAGAAAATCATTCAATGTTCTTGTTTATTCTATTTATATAAGCTTTGATATGTTTTAGGAAGGTTTCTCCAAAATCTTTGGTCGAGACAAATTAACGAGCCTAGAAAAACGAACATGCATTGTGGGTTGTTTGACTAAACCTTATGCATAAGTGAATATTGCTTGGAAAAAGCAATTATATTGCCTTTTAGCTAGAATTGTGCTAAAATTGCCTTTTAGCACAATTATGGTTTCATGTTTGCTACATATACGTCAATTAGTCTCTGAAATAGGGCAATGCATCTAACGCAATAAATAGCCCTGATGACGTTTTGATTGGTTTGGTGTGTGAGTATAAGTGGAAATAAAGCACAAAGTGATGTTGCAGCTAGCTAATGAGTGTGAAAACATCTGAATAAAAATGTCACGATTCACCTGAGTTATTGCCACTATTGTGATGTTAACACATGGTGTCTACAGGTATAAACAAGTTAAATTTAAGACTTAAGACCTTTTTAAAACCACTTTAATGAAATTTAAGAACAAACTTGCGATGGAAATCCATACCAAAAAGTGAAAATATACTCTTTCCAAGTAATCACATTGATGTCAGTTCAAAATGAACAGTAAAGTAAAATGACAATAATTGGTTGTCTTTAAGAACATTGTCCAAATGTGTTTAATGTGAAAAGAAATCACAAAAACATAATTGCTGTCCTAAATAATATTTATAACAATGTTCTTATTAACATTTAATATCAGCGGACAATAACCCAGAAATCAAAATTGACAGAGTTGTGTGCAAACCAAACCAAAGTGCTTTTACCAGATCCTTGACCCTGTGGCCTTGGTCTAAAATTAGGTTCCCATGAAAAAATGCTGATAATTAAGTAACTAGAATAATATTGTTCTTTTGAAGGAAAAATGAAAACAAAAAAGAATTCCAGCAGCTTTTGGAATGCAAAACCCCTGTACCACATTACTTGCTTAGGAGTTGTCATTGACCAGCTCACAGTAGCAGCTTGATTTCTGCCCTGGCTAATGAAACCTTGTATTTCTATAATAGGCCTACCTTAGACATTTTAACAATGTGAATGCACAATTTTCATTTGAAATGTGAACACTTGAAACTGGAAGGTGGGAAGGTAAGTAAGAGAGAAAATGCCTGACTGGACATTATGTCATATGCCTGAGTTCTGCTGATTTTATTTTCCAGCTCTGTCTCAACCAGTTTCAGTTCTGTGACTTTTTCTTTGAATCACTTCCTGAGTATGTTGGACTTGGTGATTTGCTGGGCCATGAGTGTGCCTGATTTATCCTCAGCTTGCTCTGCTAGTTTGTCTGCATCTTTTTCCAGGCTGTTTGCTACCTCACTCAGTATCATCCTTTTCTTTTTGAGCTGCTCAAAGTGGTCCTCTGCAACTTTTTCTCTTTGTGCATTGCTCTCCTGCTTTATGTTTTCCTGGTCAAGGTGTAGCCGATACTGAGACCTTGCTGAAGTTGCAGCTGCCAGGAACTCCTTCGTCAGAGGTACTAGCCGATACTGAGACCTTGCTGAAGCTGCAGCTGCCAGGAGCTCCTTCGTCAGAGGTACCCCCCCACGCCCCCACAGACAGAAACATAGTCACAGGTCATCCTCTGAGCAACAGTGGTGTCCTCCTGCATGTTATCAGCTTCTACCTCCTTGTTCACAGAAAAGCCCCTCTTCACTGTTGCTTGGCCATGGGACAGGAGCAGAAGTTTCCTGCAGAAAGTCCAGAGCTCAGGTTAGGACTGAGGGAGGAGTCCATGCAGGAAAACATTGAGTCTTGTCCGCATGGGTTGGAAAGAAGAGAAGGATTCAGCTTTTGCCTCCAGAGACAAAACGTTTCCAAATTGTTAGACATCACCTGTCGTAAAACAGATTAACACAAATAAATGACACAATCAATCAATCAATGTATTGAAAAAAATTACTGAATCAGATAAACCTATCACTGCTGTATTGTGTGACCGAAGAAGCTTCAGGTAAGTGTGACAGTGTACATTCTGCTAGACTTCTGAAAACCTAAGTACCAGCAGTGACACCTCCTGACTGCTGGTTGTCTTGAACAAGTCATTTCATTCTATCCTGGCACAAGTTGGCATCTGAGAACATGTTTGTTGGGTCCAAACATGTCATCTGCCTCACAGTGGTGTACTTCAGTGGGCTCTTGTCTTGAATTTTTTGGACGATGTTAGTCACACAATCCATGCAGTCCCTTCAAACTCCATCACACTGTCCTCGCCTACACTGCTGCTGGGGCTACTCTGGCATTCCTAACAGGAAGGGTGGAGGAGGGGCTGTGAGATTGACTTAATGTTATATGCAAAAAAAAAGTTTTGATTTCCTGTACCGTAACCATTGTTTGATATTTGCCACAATATCTTTAGGACTGCTTCTGGTCTTAAGCTGTCCACACCCTTTTAGGTGAAACCTTGCTTTCTTGTCAGTCATGTCCAGTCTGACCATCTGCAGTGCAGTGATGTCATTAAGGATCTCTGCCTTGATGAACCTCTTCAGTAGGCTGTCAGAACATATGCATGTACAGTGGATATAAAAAGTCCACACACCCCTGTTAAAATGCCAGTTTTTTGTGATGTAAAAGAATGGGACAAAGGTAAATCATGTCAGAACTTTTTCCACTTTTAATGTGACCTATAATGGGAACAATTCAATTGAAAAACAAACTGAAATCTTCGAGGGGGAAAAATGAAAAATAAAAACCTTACAATAACCTGGTTGCATAAGTGTGCGCACCCTCTTATAACTGGGGATGTGGCTGTGTTCAGAATTAACCAATCACATTTAAACTCATGTTAAATAGAAGTCATTACACACCTGCCATCATTTAAAGTGACTCTGATTAATCACAAATAATGTTCTGCTGTTCTAGTAGGATTTTCCTGACATTTTCTTAGTTGCATCTCAGAGCAAAAGCCATGGTCCGCAGAGAGCTTCCAAAGCAACAGCGGGATCTCATTGTTGAAAGCTATCAGTCAGGAGAAGGGTACAAAAGAATTTCCAAAGCATTAGATATACCATCAAGTGGAGAAAATATAGCACAACAGAGACATTACCAAGTACTGGACGTCCCTCCAAAATTGATGAAAAGACGAGAAGAAAATTGGTCAGGGAGGCTTCCAAGAGGCCTACAGCTACATTAAAGGAACTGCAGGAATTTCTGGCTAGAACTGGCTGTGTGCTACATGTGACAACAATCTCCCGTATTCTTCATATGAATGGGCTATGGGGTAAGGTGGCAAGACAGAAGCCTTTTCTTACAAAGAAAAACATCCAAGCCCGGCTGAAGTTTGCAAAAACAAAGTCCCCCAAAAGCATGTGGGAAAATGTGTTATGGTCTGATGAAACCTTGGTTGAACTTTTTGGTCATAATTCCAAAAGGTATGTTTGGCGCAAAAACAACACTGCACATCACCCAAAGAACACCATACCCACAGTGAAGCATGTTGGTGGCAGCATCATGCTTTGGGGCTGTTTTTCTTCAGCTGGAACCGGGGCCTTAGTCAAGGGGGAATTATGAACAGTTCCAAATACCAGGCAATTTTGGCACAAAACCTTCAGGCGTCCGTTAGAAAGCTGAAGATGAAGAGGACGTTCACCTTTCAGCACGACAACGACCCAAAGCACTCATCCAAATCCACAAAAGCATGGCTCCACCAGAAGAAGATTAACGTTTTGGAATGGCCCAGCCAGAGCCCAGACCTGAATCCAATTGAACATCTGTGAGGTGATCTGAAGAGGGCTGTGCACAGGAGATGTCATGTCAACATGTGCCATGCTAATAGACTCCTACCCAAAAACACTGAGCGCTGTAATACAATCAAAAGGTGCTTCAACAAAGTATTAGTTTATGCAACCAGGTTATTGTGAGTTTTTTATTTTTCCCTCTCGAAGATTTCAGTTTGTTTTTCAATTGAGTTGTTCACGTTATAGGTGACATTAAAGGTGGAAAAAGTTATGACATGATTTATCTTTGACTCATTCTTTTACATCACAAGAACCTGCCATTTTAACAGGGGTGTGTAGACTTTTTTATATCCACTGTACATATACAGTACAACACATGAATAACAATACAAATAAAAAAGTGTTAGATGTAGTGCTATACCTATCAGTGATGGTGGGGAGTTATTGAATTCAAATGGAAATATCATACTCTATATCCATGGCATGTTATTCATTACCTTCATGAGCACAGCCAGGTCTTTACTGATGAATGGCATCACAGGCTCATCTGTCTGATATTTAGTCAAAACCATGGAGATTTCCATCCATGGAGATGGAAATCATCTTTCTCAGGACAAGCTGCTGCACACATTACTGGGAATTCAAAAAGATGCAGACATAGCCATACAACAGTCAACACGTCTCATCTCTGACATTGTACTACAGATTGTTAGACTGGGTAGGATAAAAAAGAATGAATACTATTTCACAAATTAAAAAACATGAGCCATTTACATAACTACACAGCCAATGAAGCTAGTCTATATTCAGTGTGGGAGATATCACCATCGTAATACTGGTAAAAATGTCTGTGGCTGGTAATTATGTATGTATGTGTATACAGCTCTGGAAAAAATTAAGAGACCGAAAGAGACTGAAAAAAATGATCAGTTTCTCTGGTTTTACTATTCATAGGTATGTGTTTGAGTAAAATGAACAGTTATTCTATAAACTACTGACAACATTACTCCCAAATTCCAAATAAAAATATTGTCATTTAGAGTATTTATTTGTAGAAAATAACAACTGGTCAAAATAACCAAAAAAAGATGCATTGTTTTCAGACCTCAAATAATGCAAAGAAAACAAATTCATATTAATTTTTCAACAACAAAATACTGATGTTATAACTTAGGAAGAGTTCAGAAATCAATATTTGGCGGAATAACCCTGATTTTTAATCACAGCTTTCATTTGTCTTGGCATGCTCTCCACCAGTCTGTCACATTGCTGTTGGGTGACTTTATGCCACTCCTGACACAAAGAGTTTGATGGCTTGTGACCATCCATCTTCCTCTTGATCAAATTCCAGAGTTTTTCAATGGGGTTAAGGTCTGGAGATTGGGCTGGCCATGACAGGGTCTTGATCTGGGTGGTCCTCCATCCACACCTTGATTGACCTGGCTGTGTGGCATGGAGCATTGTCCTGCTGGAAAAAACAATTCTCAGAGTTGGGGAACATTGTCAGAGCAGAAGGAAGCAGGTGTTCTTCCAGGATAACCTTGTACTTGGCTTGATTCATGCATCCTTCACAAAGAAATCTGCCCAATTCCAGCCTTGCTGAAGCATGCCCAGATCATCACCCATCCTCCACCAAATTTCACAGCGGGTGCGAGACACTGTGGCTTGTAGGCCTCTCCAGGTCTCCGTCTAACCATTAGACGACCAGGTGTTGGGCAAAGCTGAAAATTTGACTCGTCAGAGAGGAAGACCTTACTCTATTCCTCTACGATCCAATCCTTATGGTCTTTTGCAAACTTCA